>LOEQ01000003.1:1202072-1238668 GCA_001685075.1 Bramus lutescens
GACTCCGACAGCCGATTCCCCAGCTCTTAGCGAGACCATCCACATGTTCATGAATGTTTGAGTTCTCAGTTTACTTAATAGAGAGAGGCTTGTTCTGTTCGTTTATTTTAGATTTTTTCACTAACCAGCGTGACAATCTGCAGTAGGAGAATTCCCCTTCTAGATCTAAATCAATAAAATGCACCCATGAGCTAATACCCATTATGAGCTCCCTTGAGACCCCCCAAACCTTTCAGAATTACAGTGACGTGGAAAACAGTCAAAGCCAGGATCCATCAGAGACTAGTCAGCAGTGAGCTCTCAGTGTGAACTTCCCATGTCACGTCTCTCATGTCCCGGAGGGAGGCTGAGGACAGTAGAAGGTTTGAGCAAAGCAACAGATGCCATGCCTCCTGCACCCACGCATAGATGATTGGACAGGTTTCTGGGGCTATGTCGCAGACTGGTTGATCTGACACCCGTTTCTGACCACCGTCCTTCCTCCCAAGATGACTGGCGTTTAACTTTCCATTTTCCCTCGCAGTTAGAGGTGTGTATGTATCTGTGAGATGCCCCTCACAGACTCCCGAGTTTCAGCAGCTGGTCCCCAGTGAGTGGTGCTGTTTTGGGGGAATTGTGGAACCTGACAGAAGGTGGGATTTAGATGGAAAAGAGTAGCTGGGAAGATTTATTTCATGACCCAGATTCATGTCTTTTTTTTTTCCTGCTTCCAGATCTATCCAGATATGAGCAGCAGCCAATGTCACTGGCGTGAGGTGTTCCTGTCACCAAGCCTTCTCTGTCATGATGGACTGTGCCCCTTTCAACCATGAAACACAGCAGACAGCAGAGGCTCCTTCCCCAAGCTTGCTGCTTCTTAAGCATTTGGTAGCTGATATTAAAGGAAACTAACAAAGAGGGCAGATCTGGCCAGGCAGCCAGAGGGATAGAAATCATGTGTGGGAGAGCCTTTCATTCTCAAGCTGCAAAGAAAAATATGAAGTAGACATTGCTTCCTCTTGTCGCTACTGTGAATGCAGATATGATGACCAGAGTTGAGGCAACCATCTCGGCACCTTGAGGAAAAGGCTAGAAGAATTGTCTTGAGTCCAACTCTGACATTTTAAGTTTGATTCAACTTCAACAGCCACAAAAATAACTTCCAAGTAGTCTAAGGCACCAAGGTTGGGTTTCTGTTAATTGTTTCCTAACAACCTTAAGATGTACAACTCTTCAGAAAATTAAATAATGCTACAGCTTCTGATCTGGAGGGAAGTGTCTACACAGAGCAAGGATACCACATTTCCTTGTAGCTTACCTCGCTGCCTAGAGTTCTCAGTGGAGGGTTGGGAAGGCAGAGCTGGGCAGCTGCATTCTCTATACCCCTGCAGTGTGCTTGAGGTCACATGACTAGCCAAAATGAGACTAGATGTGACCTGTTTCAGATCTGGGATGACAGAAGTGAAAACTCAGTGCTGGGGCCTGGGGAAGAGGAGATGGCTCAGTTTGCAAAGTGTTTGCAATGCATAAGGGGGACCTGAGCTTAGTCGTGTCCTCCCCCCCCCCAGCACCCCTGTAAAAAGTGAGGCATGGAGGTATGGGCTTGTGGGTGAAGACGGAGAGAAAAGCCCTGGGGCTCCCTGGCCCATCAGTCTAGCTGAATGGATGAGCTCCAGGGACAGTGAGAGACCTTAGCTCAAAAGATAAGGTGGAATGTAGCTGGGGAAGACAACTAATGTCAACATCTGTCTTTCATACACGCACGCACGTGTGCGCGCGCACACACACACACACATCCCTGTGTACAAATGACATAGAGCCCTCCCACTCCTGCCCTCCCCCACACGTCGGAAAAGGACCGCACATCACCCCTATCCCCCTTCCGGTTCTGTAAGCAAGCATGGAGAGAGAGCACACACTCTGGAGGTCACGAAGGAGGGGGACAGCTTTCTATGCGCAGACGTCACAGCATCACAAACTGCTTCCTTTTCTGAGCTGTTTTTCCAGCACAGCCGATTTCTCCCTGAAGGTGGCTGAGCTACCTTGCTGATAGCAATTTTGCAAAAGAAGGAGCTGTAATCTGAAAGTTATTACAACAGGCACCCCATCCATCACGGGGGTTATTCTGCATTGGAATCCGAATCCCAGGATGCCTCATCTGCCTAATGAGGTGGACGGGTTTTCAGAATTAACTTGAAGATGTTACTCGGTTGCAAAATTCAGCACTACTTAATGGAAACAATGTTCCCCTCTAATTTCTACTAATGCTCCCAGCTGCTGCCTCCAAATTTTCGTCTTTGGGTCCCAGATCTGCCTATAGTGAAATGTTTGCAAAATGTATGTATACGTGTCTGCATGCTAACGGGTGCAATTTCATGACTCATTACGCTTCCCGCACAAATGAAGAGAGTTGGGGCTTGCCTGGACTGCGAACTGGCTTGCATCTGCCAGCTACCCAGGTTTGATCATCAGCCAGAAGCACTCAGTGAAGATAAAAATGCCCATAGATGCCTGGAAATACTTACTGAGCACATACTATGCGCCAGGCAATTTCCTAGAAGCACGATGTAAATAAGAGTCCCTGGTTCAAGTGACTTGCAGATAGTAGATGCAAATACCTGGAGACTATTAGCTTCAGTTAGGCCATTCTGCCCCCACTGACCTCCTTAGCAGATGCCCTGACCTCCTTGCCCACCTGCTAGCTAAAACATCTTGGGTGGCAGAGGGTGGTCCAGCTTCCACCTCAGTCCCTCCGGTTCTCTGATAACCTTAACAAAGGCTGACCAGAAACATTCCCATCTCCTCAGTGGCCAACGTACAGTCCCTTACCCAGCCCAGTAAGTACCCCAGTGTGTTGGTGTGGAGAGGGGCCCCAGTTCTTCCTGGAGTCTGCCCCCAGCTGTAGCACTTCCCCTGAGTAAGCTTCAGTGCTGTTGGTGGCCGAACTCCAGCAGCTAGCGGCACCGCCGCACAGTCAAGAGCAGAGAGAAATGAACCACCCAGGTTGTCTGCCTTCCAGTTGTTTCTACTCTGCCAGCTTTCTTCACTCAGGGAGAGTCCAGGGCGTAGTCCGTGTAATGGTGCTTTGCATGACGAGCTGGGCCTTCTCACCTCAATTAACAATGTCCCCAGGCCCATGTGATCTGGATAGTACCTCACTGAAACTCTTTTTCGGTGATGGTAATTGTGCCAAGATGTCAGTTAAAACTAACCAAGATACCCGCAGAGGACACTGACAGGGCTCTCCCGAGGTTTGGCTAGCTAGCTTCTTGCCCTCCAGCAGGTGACCCTCTGAGAACATCAGCCTTTCTGTTGTTTCCCCGCCTTGACTGCATCACCTACTTGTGGTCCTGAGGAAAGGGTGGGGGAACCAGAACAGAGGGCCCTTTTCACTGCGAGTCTCCTGCCCCACTGGGGGCGGGGAGGACGCTGTGTGCTGAGATCTAGAGGAAACTCACAGGAGTGTGAAAGGAGGAAGTGACCACAAGTGTAGAACACCAGATGTCACCTGTACAATCCAAGGCTCCCAACATCAGCTCCCGAGGATGCCAGGCAGGGCTCCTCTGAGTGGCATCTTCCTTACTGTATAGGATGGTTGGCAGTAATTATTACTTTGGAGCTCCAGACACCAGTGTTACATTCAGCAAGCTGAGACAAGAAACAATGTCTCCAGAGGTCACCAAATATGCCCCAACTGAGGCAATGGGGGGTCCTCAAAGAATTCCGGGTGACAAACTGTAGTGTCACTGGGTGGAACTGTGGACCTGAAATTACAGTGAGCTGCCGCTGAGCCATCACTGGCTAGATGGTGCTACTTAACCAGACTGGATGAGGACACGGGGCCAGTGCCCGTGTCATGATGAATATATTGAGGGATGTAGGGCTATCTCCTAGGTCTTAAAAGGCAGAGACTATGTGGGGCCAGTGTGCTTGGCTGAAGATCTGTTAGAGTGGCCTGTGGGAGTTCTTGTTCTATCTTGAAGCCTTGAAGTTTTCAGAAAGTGGTAGAATATTCTGCAAGCCTGAGCAATTGACTAGAGCCCTGGTAGTTGTGGGGTTGCAATGATGTAGGTTCAAAGTTAAATTGTCTGGTGCTTTCTTAGATGGAAATGCATTTACCAAGTGTCTTGATCGATGACTTCATTGTTCTGTCATTATGGGAAAATTTTAAAACTATTACCACGTCAAAACACGGACTTTGGCATAACCTGAATCTATGATCTTGGGCTATGATCATTCCTATTTGGCTCCAGAATCAACCATCTCTGATTCCCTTTGAGATGGGTATAGCTTGTTTTTTATGCTAACAGAAATAATCTCAGAATAAAGTAAGTCCATTAATTTCCCAAACTAACTTAGGCCCCTGAGCACAGCTGTGTAAGCTAGTTGAAGGCATAATGAAAACGACGGCCACAGAAGGATGCTACTATCTCTCTGTCAGGTAGCACGGAGAACGCTTTATCCCTGTAGGTCTGTTTCATCTCAGACCATCCCTGCAGTGGGAGAAGTACCGTTCTTCCACCATGGACAAGGGCGCGGACATTCTGAACAAGCAGAATTTAGCAGAGCTGTATGACAGGTCACTGTCAGGCCTGGGGCCGAAACCCATTCAAGCCGGACCCCAGGGCTCTGTTTGTTAGGCCACAGAAGACCAAGTTTAGTTATTCCTGTGTCTTCAGAAGTCCAGATAAAGTAGGAAGGGGGCTAGTAAGTGAATGAATGCATGGGCAGAGAGGGACAGCAGGAGGCACCGGCATCTGAATTCAAAAGATCTTGTCATTGTGAATCCATGCATACAAAACTCCTCATTAGGCATAAGTATCTCCTCTGCCGAGAGCTAAAGCTAGCCAGGCAGTGGCTGCGTGCAGTGACTAAGTAGTCTGGATCCCAGTAAGGGAAGTATTCGACTGCCTGCTGGCCGATTGCTGATTTTTAATTCTAAACATGCTCATCTTCCTTTTGTGGAGATGCCTGACTTGGATAGATGGTTAGGAGACCTGGGTGAGCCTCCTCTTGGAGTGATGGAGGCAATAGGAGATGAGCTGATGGGAATGGTGGCTGCTGCTAGCTGATGGGAGAAAAGGGAAGTGGTGAGTCAAGATCTAACCATCTGATGCAGTCAAGACTGGAGATTTCAAGGAATGACATGGCAGGGTCCATAGGGGCTGGGTAGCGTGACCTCGACTCTGAAGACTCACATGGGTAGAGGCAGAAAGCATCTTTATCGGGAGCCACAGTCCCTACAGCTCCCAAAGTTTAGGACTTTACACAGACAGGGTAGCTGGATATCAGCAACTTTATCAGAGGCAGATGAGGGGAAGTTGAGGCAGTGCCCGCTGGGAAACTGCATGTGTGAGCTGCTGAATGAGGCTGAGGAGGGGGCTGGAGCCCATAGCAAATGGGAAAGGTGAACCTCAGAAGTCAGAGGAAGAGGCTTGTGCTGAAGGGAACAGTGAAAATTCTCTCTCTCTCCCCCTTTCCTCCCCCCACCCTGTATGTGTGTGCATGTATATAGTGCTTATATGTGGTGTTGTGTATATGGTGTGTTTGTGTGTATGAGTGTGGTTGTATATGTGCAGAAGCCAGAGAGCAACCCCAGGCACTGATCCCTACACTATTGTGTTTGTCCAGCTAGCTGGCTCATGAACTTCCAGAGAGTCTGGTTTTCACTGGCCATCTCACCATAGGACCACTGAAACTATGGATGTGACCCACCATGCCCAGCTTTATGTGGGTTCTGAGGATCCAAACACAGATCCTCACACTTGTGTAGCAAGTGCTCTTAAGCCCTGTGTCATCTCCTTAGCCCCACCAAAACTAGATGTTTTCAATGGCTAGGAGCACTGTTAGAACTGAGGGCAAGGGCACCTATCTCTGAGAATGGAGAGGGGTAGGTAAGGCAAACACAGTTCTGCGAGAAAAACTACTGGGTAATATATACCAGTGAAATATTCCATTCGGGATCCCTTGCAGCTATGTGGTCCCATGACTCATTCTGCCATTGAGCACTACACTGAGATTCTCTGGGGGAAGGGAAGGTGCTCCTGGTCTAACATACAGCTTGAGGCATCTAAGCACATCCAGGCCATTTCCTTCTAGTGCTTTCCAAGCACCAGTGTTCAACATCCTCAGTTTCCATGTGCACAACTGAGTTGGTGTCTGTTGCTCTGAGTAAGGTCTTGCTGTGTAGCTTAGACTGACCTCAGACTCATGATCCTCCTGCCTCAGTTTCTAGATTGTTTGCATCATATGTGTGTATTGATATGCCCAGTTCTTGTTTGTTTCTTGAAACCTATTGACAAGAATGTGATGTTCCCACAACCCATTCTAACCATGAAGCAACCTTGAGGATGGAGCCACGTGCTAAAGATGGCAGTACTGGGACCTGAGAGACCCTTGTAGGCCTCCCTGCCACACTCTCTAGCTGTCTTTCCTGTGAGACAAAAATGAAGCAAAACTTCCTGCTGTTAATTGTAGTTTTTGGTTTCCTGCAGCTGAGCCCAATCCTAAATTAGACAGAGAGACAGGAGTCTCAGCTCTAACTGCCTTGCCCCACCCTCAGGAAAGAAAAGAGAAGAAGAAAGGAAAAGCTGGACTCGGAAAAGAATGAATCTGACACTAACCAGGGAGGGTTAACTTCCTTCCTTCTTTTTATTTCTATTATTTTTTTTAGACTCTTAAGTAAACACAGAAAAGCACAAAGAACAGTAACAGAAATCCTGTCCTGGCCATCTGGAGTCCCAACTGTTCACATTTTGTTACATTTGCTTTGTCTTCATATTATTAAAAGAACTAAAATGCTACCCATCAGGCTGGAGTCGCTTTAACCACCATCAATGCCAGGCTGTTCCTTCTGACCTTCGCCAGCAATACCACACACAGATGCTGAGAGTGTCCTTCCATCCTGCATGGTTGCGGGCAATACCACGGTTTCAAAGAATGTTACTATATATCATTAAACTTTAAAATATTTACATTATTGTCTTTATTTTTATTATTTTATTTCTGCGAGTGGAACTGCAGGTGTAGGTGGTGTGTGCTTCCTGATGGGATGCTGGGGACTGAACTCAGGTCCTCCTGAAGAGCAGCAAGCACTTTTAACTACTGAGCCATCCCTCCATGCCCTATTATTATTAAAATAAATGGTGTCTCTTGTGGCTTGAATGTGAGATGTGCCCGTAGTAAGCTCATGTGTTTGAACAGTTGAGCCCTAGCTGGTAGTACTATTATGGAAGGCTTTGGAACTTTCAGGAGATGGAACTTCTGGGGAGGAAGTGAATCACGNCTTCCTGTCTGCTTTCTGCTTCCTGCCTGTAGATTCAATGAGACTAGCCGCTGTACACCCCTGTCTCCATGCCATCTCCCTGTGACAGAGTCTGTCTCTTCTTAAACAATCTTTGCCTTGCTTCCTGCCAGGTATTTGGTTGGTCTCAAGGATGAGAAACGGGACATAGCATCATGTGGAAAGCTCTCTAACTCAGAGTGTTTTCGCTTGTGAGCTCCAGCTTTATTGCCAGTACGTGTATATAAACGTAGATGTGTTCATATGAATATCAGTGCTCTCTCTATAAAGTGCGTCTATGAGCCACGGGGATCGATATATAAATAAAATATTTTCCTCTTTCCTTTGAATAACGGCTTAATGTTTGCATTTTTGAATGTTATTAGCCATTCCGCTACCGAGGCACATTTAGGTCATTTCCATCCAGTGCCTTCTGAGCACCATGGCAGCGAACAGCCTCAAGGCTCTCTGTGTACAGCTGAGCCGATGTCCTTTTCTCTGAGACAGGTCTTGCTGTGTAGCCCCAAACTCATGATCCTCCTGCCTCAGTTTCTAGACTCTATATGTACCGCCATACCCAGCTCTTGTTTCTGTCCTGAAGCCTGTTGGCAAGACTGGTCATGGCGGAGAAGGGCAGGTGTGTTATGATTATAACAGAAGGATATTTGAAAATGCCCTCGGGACCCTGCTGTGTATTTAGTGAGGAAACACAGGCTGGGCAAGCTGACCTCTCTAGTGTGTTTGTAGCTGGCTGATCAACCCCACCCCTGGATAACCAGTTCCTAACCTGAGATTGTCTGCCACAACAGATCAGCAGCTTGTCTGTTCAGCCAGCTGGTTCCCTACTCATCCAGGTGGGGTTTTGAGGGAACTGCCTACCAAATTCCACAGTGGACACTGGACAGAGGAGGTACTGCACAACCCAGTAGGGTTCTGGCCACACCGCAGCCTCTCACTAACCATAGGTGGCTGACCCTTGAGAGGGCTGTGGTCAGTGCTCCCCTAAGCCATGTGACTGTGAGGAGTTTGGCTGAGATTCAGAATCTCTGCTTCTGAGGGTTCAAGATTAAAAAGTAGCTAAGAATAACTGTCAATAAGACAGATTAAGAGATAAGAAAGCTAATTAAAAGACAACCCATGGGTAAATGTGATATCAAAGATTAGCATATGTGTGTTCACAGAACATGCGCAGGCAGATGGGTATGTACACAGTGCTGTACTGGAGACACCTAGCTTGGCAACACTTATGTGAAGCATACTCCTAGGTTTCCGACTGAAAACAACAGTAGTGTGTGTTCCAGATGCTAGGAATACTATTCTGGCTGAGTCCTAGGCTGAGCTATGGTGCCTGCATCAACCTTTTGGTAACGATCACAGCACATACTACTGTTGAACACATTTCCTGTGTGTCTGCCTCATGTCTACAGCGTGACGAGAATGAACTGCAGGCATCCTAACCTGTATGTAGCCTACGACAGATGGTACAGAGGAAGAGAGAAAGAAACTAAGGCTCACAGAGGTCAGGTGGCTTGCCTGGGCTCAAGTCTGGCAGGCATTCAAACCCAACCAGAGAGGGCTCAGAGTATACACACTGCTCCAAGCTGCAGGACACAGTTCATAGAGACAGGCACACAGTTACAACCTACCCAAAGACTTGGCCATGCCCCTTCCAGGGAATCTACTTATTGGAGATGAAAAACGCATAAATGGCAGTTACTGATAAGTAGAAAAAATTGCCTTCCCGTGCAAGCGGATATTGTCGCAAGCACAGCCATGGTGTATGCCTCTCTTAGTACGTCTCTCTAAGAATGCACTCTCCTTGGGGGAGGCTTCCCGTGGGCTGAAAGGGAGGGCCTGAGTGACAGCTGCCCCTCTCCTTGTCTGTCTGAGAGCATCAGGATCCTCAGCTACTCTCTGGTCAACCCTGGTGGCTTCTGTATCTATGGTTGCTTCAGGGGTTACAGTTAAAGTTTCACTACTATGTCACTGCCTCTACAAGGTAGGGCTGAGGGTGGCTCTGTTGCTGCTCCTGCCCTAATCATGCTCTTAGGAAGAGGTGGGCCGGGCACCTTCCCAGCCCCCATGGATGGCTTTGGAACCCACAGAGCAGCAGGGAGCAGCCAACACTCTTCTCTCATATCCTGCAGGGATGCCTGAAAGTCCTATACACAAGCTCATCTTCTTTCACTAAGCCCGAACTCCAGTGTTCTTAGGTTTCTCAAAATTCTCCTGCCCAGAGGGGACTCTTTTTTTTTTTTCTAAAATGTATTGGTTGTTTTTTGGAGGCAAGACCCATGTAGCAAGGCTAGCCCATAAACAAAGATGACCTTGGGCATCTGCTCCTCCTGCAGCTGCTTCCCAGGTGCTGGGATGACAGGTATGAACTCCACATCTGGTTTATGCAAGCTGGGGATCGAACCTAGTGCATCATATGCAGGTTAGGCAAGCGCTCTACCCACCGAGACACACCTGGGGCCCTGTTTTCTGACTTCCACAAAGCACCTAGTTGATCAGCTTTGTGTCAAGCTTCCTGGGCTATCACAAATGGAAAGGTTGTCACTGCCTCTCCTACCTCTGTCTTTCCCCAAACACACTTCTTTCACAGACCCCTCAGACTGCAGCTTCTGGTGACCAATCTCCATGAATGATATGTGGGACCTGAGGTAAGATGGGGGGGGGTGANGAAGCCAATGGGCAGGATCTTTGTCACACATCTTGTTTCTCTGGTCACTTCTGTTTCATTTTTACATTACAGCCTGGGGTTGCTGTGAGAGACCCTGCCATCCTCCAGGGAGTACATAAAGGGATTTGAATGAAAGATGACTATCGGGTCCCCAGCCCCTGTGATCCATAAGAAAGCACCCCACAGAATGTGACTGCCAATCTGAAATTTCTATCCCCTGACAGAAGGTAGGCAAGAGAGGGAGCAGAGCATGGATGGGGTTATAGGGGTGGGCACACAGTTTAAATTTTTGCCTTCACGTTTTCAGGATGTCTGGCCATTTTTTTGGTTATATAGCCTATTCCCTGCCTTTAAAAAAATATGTTTAATTCAGTTCCTATTCCAAGTATGTCTTTTTACAGAACAATGCTCCCTCAACTAGGAGACCATTTTACTTTGGGGGATCAGGAATTGTTCATTTGCATGGCCTGTCTCATGCCCCCTTGCTCATATGCTCATCCAAGACTGGAGAACCAATGAGCGAGTTAGCTCCTCCATTTACCTGACGGTTGTGCCGCTGTCCTTCCTACTGTCTTAAATCCTTCAAAGCCTCTCCATACGGCTTGAACCTCTCTAAGAAGGAGTCTTGAGACAGTCAGATGTCTTACATGGAGCTGGCTTCCATAAGAGAGGGTATTGTGAAGTCAGGGAGTAGAATCCGCCTGTCTCTTCTAGGTTGGACCAATCTGCTGGCAGAGTCACTCCGGCCATATCATATAGATGGACATGGTCACAGCTGGGGCTGAGGAGCTGGCTCAGCGGATAAAGCACTTGCTGTGCAGGCATAAGGGCTGGAGTTCAGATCCCCAGTACTCACATAAAACAGTGTGTATGGCAACCCACTTGAAATCCTAGTGCTCCTAAAAGTGGAAACCGGGGATCCCCAAGGAAGGCTGGCTACCAGGGTGGCCTAGTCAGTGAGTTCTGAGTTCAGAGAGAGATCCGGCCTCGATAAATAAAGTGGAGCATAACTGAGAAGATACCCAATGTCTCCCAGCATCATGTGTTCCCCGTACATGTAAACACACATGTACACATACCACATACATGTGCCCCTCAACATTACCATCCTGCCTAAGGTCCAGGGGAATCACAGGATACCGAGGACTCCATAACACACCAGAGGTCTCAAATCGATCTCCCCTACCTCTCAAACCCTGAAGCATATGCCTTGAGAGCACCACCTCTAGCTCATCACCCTTGATCAGCTCTAGTCCTCCTCCAATGGCTCCCTCTCCTCTGGTTCCCAGACACTCTCCATACTGAAGCCAGAATAAAGTGGATTTAACTTAAACATGGCTATTATACTTTCTGTTCGCCATGGCTCTGACCTCGGCCCCATCTTCTGATGCTTCTCTTCTGTGGCCGCTCTCTCACCCTTGGTGACAGTGCCATTTTCCTTTTCCTTTAGCTAACACTGTCCTTAGCCCTTGAAGTCCAAAGCTCGCTGCTATCACGTTCCCTCCGAGCTGGCTACAGGTGTGGGCGCAGGACTCAGGCCTGGCCCCGTAGAGCCTCCCACACTTCTACACACCAGTTCAGAGCCGGGCAAGTGATTCACACCGAGTTGAAGAAGGTATCCCTAAAGCCCTAACGTAAATTGATAGGAAACAGCACTAACTTCAAAGGTGCTGATGGAAGTCGCTACCAGAGCAGGGGAAACGCCTAGTGGCCTTCTTCTTTCCTGTCACCCTGGGAAAGCTACCGAATGATAAAGCAGAGACAAGGGACTGAGTAAGATCCTCAGAAACACAGAGTACCTAGACATAGCTAGGCCTGAAGTCCTTCTGGGAATTTCCATATAAAAGGAGCCTATACTATCTTTGCTTCAACTCAGTGGGACTTGCTGAGTTTTGTCCCTAGTTGCCTGAGGAATCTTAATGTGCACACTATCTCTCCTCATCACCGGTTCACACTGGCCCTTCCAGTCCTTCAGTTCCTACCATTCCCTCTCTTGTGGCTCTACAGGGTGCCTCCGTGGGTCAGGCCTTTGTGCAAGCTTCCTATTTACCCACCGAGGACTGCCTTGAAACTCAGCTACCTATTCCCTTTTGGGACCTCTCTAGGTCTTTTTTCTTCCCTCCTGCCTGATCTCCCCAGTTGCCTTTCTTCGAATGTTTCCTGGGGTATTTCACTCATCTATCTTTTAGCACTTAGCAAATCCCTCGAACACATAACACGCCACGTGGTCCCCTCCACTGCATCTGTGCTCCATTAGATTGGAATCTGTTTGACCCACCTCTGAGTTTCCAACATCCCCGATGTGTCCCCTTACCTGCGACACCCTTCCTAAAATGCATCAGCCCACACCTACTGTTTTTCCTAAGCTGCCACTGGAGATTGTATCACAGCTCCAAACCTTTGCAAAGAGTAAGACAGTCACATGCCCCAGGATGAGCCCCCTCATCTGACTTCACCCAAGGGGGTCTTAGCACTTCTTTAAAAATTAATTTGTTCCTTAATTAAGAAACACGCTCCCTTCTAATTAATGGTCCTTCTGTAATGTAAACAGATCACAAGCAACTCTGAAGCTCTGCCTGGCTCATCTGGAGTCTGAGCTACAGCCAATTTCAGCACAGCAGCTGGGGCTGCGGAGCTGAGGAGGGCTCTGGCTTACTCAAACAAAATTAAAGAGACTTAGAAGAGGGATCTGTGAGTTCTTCACCCTTCCTTGCAAGCTAAGCTATTGCTTCATTACACCACTGCATCCCCTCAAAACTTCTTGAGATGCAAAATCCCTCAGCTAGGAAAGGAAAACTTGACTCAAGCACGTGCACCCATGTATCCATATCTGAAGACATATTGCATCTCAGACCCAGGGCCCAGAGGCCACAGTGATGACCTGAAAACCTCCTCCATGAGCAATAGCTTCCATGGCAAAGGAAGGTGCCAAGCAAGCTTGCAAATGTGGGAGGCAACCAACAATCCTACCCAACTATGAGTCTATGAACTGTAGTGAAGACCAGCGTAGTGGCACACATACCTTGTTGGTAACCAATAGCTCCATAATCTGAATTAATATCTTTTCAACACAAGGAAAATCATACCAGATCCTGGAAACCTAGCTAGCTACTTAGTGCTAGTGAAGTCATGAATACTGGAAGAGAATCTACAATCTCTAGTTTACTAAACCAGCGTAACCCCTAGCAACCATCTAAACATTTGTTCTTATACCCACAGATAAGTGTAGTCTTCAGGAAACATCAAGGAAACTTCTCTTGGAAACAGATGGAGAACACTACAGAAAACCCAAACCAATCCAAATGCAGAACTGTAGAGCTGAGTCCCAGCAGATACATCTATAAAACACCCCAGCACCTGAAGGCTTGGGGATCACTGTGGAAGGGGGAGCAGAAAGACTGTAAGAGTCAGGGGGAAGAGGGCAGTTGCTGTGCGATTATGTCTCCTCGGAATGTTAGGTGCTGCACCCATAAAGTCTCATCAATATGACTGGCCAAAAAGTGATCTGAACAGGATGGCAGCAAGAGCTTTGCTAGTATGGGTGGGAAAAGACAATGAAGCCTCAACCCTACACAAAGAACTACAGGCAACGAAGGGATGCTGTAAACGGTGCTATACTCTTCCCCAGGAAAGGGTAGACTGGTTGGTTATCCAGTACCAAATGGGCAGTCCTAAAAAGAACCGTATAAGTAATATCACACAGACTGAGCAGGTTGCATTTAGGAATACATACAACAAATTAAGGAACACATATAATGAAAAACACAGGTTATTAATTTTAGAGAGAGCAAGGAGGGATATATAGAAGGTTTTGGAGGAAGAAAGAGGAAAGGACAAATGATGTAATCACATTACAATCTCAAAAAAGTAGTTTCTATATCCATATGTCTATATACATGGGATGATGTAATCAATATAGACATCTATCTCTATGCCTATACATGTGCTTACACATACACACATGCAAGCATGCACATACACACATGTGCACACATGTATTTACACACAAATGTCTGTTGTTCATGTACTCAGTAGTATCTGGCTGGCCTGTAGCAGATCTTAGGAAGCAGTACATTCATATAAGAAGTTAGTTTGGGAGGAGCCTGGAGGCTAGGTGTGACATTGGTAAGGCAGTCATTCTTTGTTAGCATTGTATTGCGAGGATGAATTTGAGGAGCAAATGATGGTTTTAAGTGATAGTAGATGCCGATAGATAAGTACACAGCTAAACTTTTACCCTTGAAATCATGTCCTGTCTCCTTACTTGCCAGTCAGGTCTCCATGGCAGCAAAGATGAGCTGCCTCTGTGTCTGCTGAGACCAGAAGAGTGTAGGCATGTGGAAACTTCTACACAAGCATTCTGGCACTGAATTTGGTGAGAGAATGGCATTTGGAAGGAGCTCTCCTCAGTACTGGGGTACAAAAGTTAGAACCCTCCTGATGAGACAGCACACAGCAGACAAAAGTCTGAGTCACAGCACTGAACTCAGAACCTTGGGTTTAACTCTATCTGATCTTTCAATAATATGGTAATCTTGGGTAAAAAGTCCCCCTTTCATCAGGCTCAGTGTCACAGAGTGTGGGTCACACTTTTGTGTGATGGTTCATCTTCAGTGTCAACTGAGCAGATGTAGAATCTCCAAGGAGCCACACCCTGGTTGTATCTGTGAGGGTGTTTCCAGAGAGGTTTAACCTTAGGAGGGAAAACCAACTCGAATTATAGGTGGCACCATCCCGTGGACTGGGTTTCAGGTCTGAATAAAAAGAGAAAGGGACCTGAGCATTCATCTCTTTCTGCTTACTAATTGTGGATGCAATGTGATCAGCTGCCTCACATTCCGGCTGCCATGCCTCCCCTACTATGATAGTTGGCACCCCTAAATTGGAGCCTTCATAAGACCTTATTTCTATAGGTTGCTTCTTAGTAAGTCATATGGTGACAGAAAGACAGAAGTGAATAGACCTTAGTCCAATTCCGACTGGTGCACACTTAAAACCTGTGTTGATGATATTACAATTGAGAAGACACGCCCTAAATGCACACACTGGTGAGTGCCTGGGTCACCTACCTTTACAGAGGCACCCTTGCACTGCAGCAGGCACCCCGTGCATGGTGGGGACATAGTTAATTACCAGCTATCAAATATCTATACCTATTGCACATCCATCCCCTTAAAGACTGCAGTGCAGGTTTGCTGAAGGTAACATCCCCAGAGCAGGGTGTTGGAGACCCATCCCTCTGAGACCTGCATCCTCAACATTCTACCTCTCCTGCCCTACAAAGGGGTTTCACACTTGGCCACCCATGAAAGCACCACCCGCGCCGCTCTTGATTCATTTTCAATGCACTTTAAATTCATTTCTTAAAATTTAACCTAGCTCTCAGAAAGGAAATGAATAGATAACGGGACAGATACAACAGACACTTCTCAGGCCTCCAAATAAATGGCTATTAAAATAACAGTCATCTCCTTGCCACTTGATACCATCCTGTGTGTCAGCACACACATACCTGGCTTGCACTAAGAAACCGAATCTTCAGAAACTATTTGCACGCCAGGAGATGTGGATGCATATTAAATGAACAGGAATGTAGGAGAAACAGTGGGGGAGCGGTTCTCTCTTGCTTGACCTGAATATCTGTGTCCACAGTGGAGATAAAAAATGATGGACAATGTGTCTGATGCTACAGGAAGAAGAGGAAAATGGTGGAGAGAGTCAAGAGGACCCAGGAGGAGGGATGTAGATCAGAGAGACTCAAAGGAAGAAGAGATTAATATACACAAGTCAAGTTCACACCCATATAGTGTGATGAGGGATATAAAAACGGAATCAAGAATGTATCAATCTGGGCCTGGAGAAATGGCTTGGCAGGCAAGAGGCCTTGATGTTCTTGCAGAGGACCTGAGTTTGATTCATAGTATCCACAATGGTCATTCATCTGGCCTCTAGGGGTACTTGCCCATGAGTGGTGCACGCATGCACACACACACACTTTTAAGAAGAAGAGAGTATTCATCTAATAACATCAAAATACAGGATATTTAGGGATGACGTTAACAGAAGAGATCCAAGGCTTGCATGCTGCAAGCTATAAAGCGTCCTGAAGGGAAATTAAAGACTCTCAACTGCACAGAAAGGTAGCCCACGCTTAGAGAGTCTGAGCCTGGGCATTGTTAGAATGGCGGCACTCCTCCAGTTGATCTATGTGTCAATTCAATACAACCTTTATCAAAATCCCAATTATTCTTCTCGTGGAGAGAAATCTACAAGTTGATTCTAGAATTCATATGGAAATACAAAGGACTCAGAAGAGGCAAAGCAATTTTGCAAAACAAATGCAACTCAAAAGCACGCTGCGCCTCCACTTTGCACACAGTGAGATGCTGGGATAGAAGACAGATAATGGGCGCTGATGAAGAATGGGGGCATTGGAAACCTCCCGTGCTGCAGACAGGGATGGAGGAACACCGCAGCTGCTCTGGGAAATCACTCTGAAGTTTCTCCAAAGGTTAATGTTCTGTGACATGTCCTCGGGTAGATGCTCCGAGGAAATGGAGACCACACTGCTAACTTTCACCTGAGTGGTCAGTGCCATGCTGTTCACGGTAGCACCAAGTAGTGACCGCCCACTGTCCATCAATGTATGAACGGACAGATAAAACAGAGTGACCTTACCATGTGGAAATGCAGATGAACCAAAATCCATTAATCGTAATATTCTTAAGGAATAAAAGATATCGAAGTGCTGGTAGACCCTATGATGTGGATAAGCCTTAAGAGCATCATGATAAAGAAAAAAAAAACATCATACGCTAAGATTCTATTTAGACAATTTCATGTCTGTGACAAATGTCCAGAGCTGGCAAAGCCATTGAGTAAGATCAGTGTTTGCCTAGGACTGGGGGTGACAAAGGAACGGAAAGAGGTGGCTAACGAGCACGGGGCTTTCATTTTAAGAATTTGTTTTTTTAAAGTTAGGTGTACGTATCTCTGTGTGGGTATGTGCATATGAGTGCTGTCCTCACAGAGACCAGGGGAGGATGCCAGATTCCCTGGAGCTGGAGTTACAGGCATCTGTAAGCTATCTGATGTGGGTGACAGCAGCCAAACTCAGGCCCTCTACAAAAACAGTACGAGTTCTTGACTGTGAACTGCCTCTAGCTCTATGATTTCACTTGAAAGCTAAGCAGTCTACAACGAGTTGTGGTGGTGACTGTACAACTTAAGACTATACTGACAGATCACAAACTTATAATTTCAAATGGGGCAAGTCACATAGTGTATGTGTTTTACCCCCATAAAAGCTGTTAGACACTACAAGAGAGGTGAGAAAACAATGGGGCTCAAGAGATGAAGCTAGTGAATGGGGTGCCCAGGGTGCTACTTGAGGCTGACGTGTTTGCCTTTGTGATGACACCTATGGGATAAGCGCAAAGCCTTGACCCTTTTTGTCCCACACTCCAGATGAATTCTGGAATGGAAGGTGAGCCAGAGCATACTATATTTTAAAACAAACATGCCCAGAAGGCTGACTTCCAGGAGATAATGGCATGCTGTCTGAGGTGTGGCTCACTGATGGTGTGTAGGGATGGCAACAGCTTTCTCTTTGTTGATGAGGGTGGTGGTTTATCCCAGTGCAGGTACACAGGGATGTGTGTCTCTGGGGGTACCTATTTTCACGATAGACGGCATCACCTCTGAGTGATGGTTACTCTGGGTAATCAAGGGGAAGTTGAGCAGATGGTGGAGGGGCTTCTGAAAGGGAAAAGGACTGGCATGTAAAGCTCTCTAATGCATCTAAGGTAATTTCTTCAGTGCAGAGGCCATGCTCAGTTTGGCATCACACAGTATCAGAAAAATTTAAATACTTCCATCACAAGAGATGGTCATTGCTCTATGTCCCTAGCTCATTGCTCCTGTTTCAAGGATGATGCTGGAGCTGAGAATGCTGGGATGATGCCAGAGCTGAGAATGCTTGGGTAATGCGGGAGCTGAGAATGCTTGGATGACGCTGGAGCTGAGACTGCTTGGATGTTGTGCTGGAGTGGAGAATGCTTGGATGATACTGGAGCTGAGAATGCTGGGATGATGCCAGAGCTGAGAATGATGCTGGAGCTGAGAATGCTTGGATGTTGTGCTGGAGTGGAGAATGCTTGAATGATGCTGGAGCTGAGAATGCTTGGATGTTGTGCTGGAGCTGAGAATGCTTGGATGTTGTGCTGGAGTGGAGAATGCTTGGATGACGCTGGAGCTGAGGATGCTGGGATAATGCTGGAGCTGAGGATGGTTGGATGATGCTGGAGTTGAGAATGCTGGGATGACGCTGGAGCTGAGAATGCTGGGATGACGTTGGAGCTGAGAATGCTTGAAAAGTTGTAAGCGAGTTCACTAGCAACAGAACTTGTGCTAATTACCGAACAGTTTATGAGGTCGTGCTTTCATTTATTTATGTGACTCAAAGGGGAAAGGAGGCCCCAGACTGAATGAATGTAGCACCTGGTCACTGATGTGGGATTTCCCTCTGTATGCTGTGAATACAATTGGCTAATTAATAGAAAAACTGTCTTGGTCCTGCACAGGAATTAGAGGTAGGCAGGGAAAACTAAACTGAATGCTGGGAGAGAGAAGGGTAGAGTAAGAGAGAAGCCATGGAGCCACTACAGGAGACAGATGTGCTGAAACTTTGTTGGTAGGCCATGACCTGGTGGTGATCGTTAAATTAAGATGTAAGAGTTAGCCAATAAGAATGGCTAATGGGTCAAGCAGTGATTTAATTAATACAGTTTCTGTGTGATTATTTCAGGGCTGAACAGCCAGGAACCAACAAGCGGCCTCCTCCTTGCAACAGGCCACTAGTACTGGTGGTCAGAAGTCTGGACCTAGAGCGACTGAATACAGGCGTCAAGAGACTGGGTTCCACATGGGAATATAAGGAGAAAGGTCCTCTTCAGATATGGAAGCAGGGTGATTTCTTCCTTGCCTTCCACTGTGGCTCTCTCTCAGCTCAGGCCAGCGACAAGTGGGGTTTGCTCAACATCTCAAGATGGGAAACTCAGCAGAGTGACCTCTGTTCTCTCCCCAACTTTCCTGCCTGTTGCCCCTCTCACTCCCTCTTCTCTCTGTTGCCTTTCTCAAAATCTAGTCTTGTTTGTTGTCTCAGATCGCTTCTGTTTTGATTGACAAACCATAAATGTGTGCATACATGGGTTAGAATGTGCCGTTTTGATACGTGTTTACAATGGGGCATGATTAAATCCAACTAATTAATGCATCCATCATCTCAGCTCTCCTGTCATTTGTGATACTGTGGGAGAGTTCTGAGGATGTTTTGCCTGGTGGAATTAACCAGCCACAAACACAGCAACACTGCATGCCATGTGTGGGGTCTAATCAAGTTCATCTCCCAGATGCAGGGAGAATGGTGCTGATGAGGGGACAGGGAGGGAGAGAGCTGGGCCTTGATCGAAAGGTGTGAAGTTTTAGTTGGACAGGGAAACCAGTTTTGACTGTTCTGCTTGACCAGGGGACTAGCTCATTTTGTGTTTCTCTCTGTGTGCTTAAAGGCTCAAGTAGTTGTTTTGTTCTGCCTGGGTAGCCCAGGAAAGTATCCTATCTTTAAGGTCAGCTGGTGAACTGTAGCTACATGGGAAAGGGTCTCTTTGGACATGCCATGAAACCTGTCACAGGCATAGCTCCGGGTCTTGGAAACTGGAGGCTAAATATCTGTGTACAACGGTGTGATCACTAACTTTGTCCTGTTCTGTGTTTTTAAATCAGGGATCTGTTATGTAGCCCTGACTAGTATGGATCCCACTGTGTAGACCAAGCTGGCCTCAAACCTGTAACATCTTCCTGCCTGTCTCTCTGGAGTTAGAGTCACAAGTGTGTGCTATGATGATTGACTTATTTCAATTTGACTGGGCTACTCAGCACACAGACATTTAGTCAAATGGTCTTCTGGGCCTGACTACAAGGGGCCTTTGGAATGACACTGATTCTGTGGACTTAATAAAGACAGTTGTCCTGCCTGAAGTGTGTGGACTTTATCCAAAATCAGTTGAAAGCAAAACAGGATAAGAAGGCTGAGTAAGAGAAAGCCTTCAACTGCCTCGCTGTCTGCAGCTGGGATGCTGGACTTTTCAGCCTTTAGATTGATGGGAGACATCAGTTCATCTCAGGTCACAAGGCCACCCACTCTTGGGCCGGAAGCTATACCATTTGCTCTCTGGTCCTTAGGCCTATGGACTCAGTTGGAACCATACTTGAGCTTCCCTGGGTCTTCACCTTGCTGCCCATGGACTTTGGGACTACTCAGCCTCCATAATCACACCAACTAATTCTCTAAAAAAGATTTAATTTTTCATTACATGTATACATGTGGGTCTATGTACATATGAATGCAGGTATCTGCCAAGTCAAGAAGAGGGCATAAGACCCCCTGATGCTGGAGTTACCATCAGTTGTGAGCTACATGCCATTGGAGCTGGAGATCAAACTTGGGTCCTTTCCAAGATCATCAAGCCATCTTTAGCTGCTTCGTCATCTCTCTCTAGTCTACAACCCAGTTCTTAAGAATACATTTCTTGGGGCTGGAGAGATGGCTCAGCAGTTAAAAGCACCTGACGCAATTGTAGAGGAGTTGGTTTAGTTCCCAGCTCCCAGCATCTACATGGTGGCTCACTCAGTCCCTAACTCTTGGTCCAGGGCATCCAATATTCTTTTTTGGCTTCCATGGGCAAAAGGCACATATACATATGTTCAGGAAGAACACTCATACACAGAAAATAAAATAATACAATCTAAACACACACACACACACACACACACACACACACACACACACACAATCTCTTTTTTTCTGGAGAACCCTACTAATATAAACACGTAAAGAAAGCCCTGGGATCCATTGATCCTGGGACGAATCAAGTTCTTGTGGCCTGATCTCTTTTATGAGCCATGGGCTGAAAGTTGCCTCTTCTCTACTGAGCTTTGTTTCAAATGGATGTGTTCACAGGGTTTAAAGGAGACTTGGAGGGGACACAATGAGACTCGTTGTGAGTTCCCTGCTCACCAAGAGTTGGCTCCTTATCTGCAAATGAGAATTTCTTTATCAATTTCTTGAGGCCATGAAAGACTGGAATGAGGTGAAATATATATAAAAGCCATAGCTTTGTATCTGTAATATTATGGCTACCCCAAAGCTAGCTCCTAAACAGGAAATGGGGAAGATAGAGAGAGGTTTCTAGGACCTCCTTCAAGGCCAGTCTTTATTTGATCCATCAGCAGACAACTCCTTTGTCATCTTTTGTGACATGATGTCCACCTTCAGGATCTCCCATGGTTAATCCTCCACCAGAAACTTGAAAACAAGATCCACAAAAGAAGAAATAAAATAAATGAAGCCTGGAAAAATCTTGGGCTGATGCTCACATGACACCTTTTATGCATTTCTGCAAACATCTTCTTGTTTCTGGGCTTCGTGGAGGAGACTGGCAGAATTGAAGGAGCGGTGTGGAGGGAGGGGGGTTCTAGAAGGACAAAGACTGTGGTTCCCTAGTCTCGAGTCTGCTGGCAGACATCCCTGAATGTTATCTGAAGGTCACTGACTTGCTCTCTGGTTCTCTCCCACCCACCCTGCAGCTCTCACCAACCACCTGGAGAGAAAAATCCTACCTTCCAGATGCCTTTAATTGCCCAGTACTTGGGGTCTCAAAGATGCCTTTCCTAGGCTTCTGTCATCATTGTGAAATCACTGCCAACAGATTCCTGCTCTGACTTCTTACAGATTGACACCCCATCCCCAGCATGTAGAGCTCTCACAGCTCTACCAGTGAGGAAATTCACTTCATTGGCTTGCTTCATTTACTTAACCAAGGAATCCCTCCACCATTGCTCCACCCCTCCAATTAATTCTCAGGTTACTAATAAAAACATGGAAAATGACAGTTTCTTCTTTGCTTAAAAGTTTCATGAGGACCAATCTCAGGCTAACCCTAAACCCATTCTCATGCCCTTTTCCTCAGTTCACACGGGCATGCATGTGCACACACCCATACACATAAGCCCCACTGTATGGCAATTTCCTCTGAATCTAAACATTCCCAGAGGAAAGATCATTAAAACTCAGCAGGTTTGAAGGGTTGGGGCTGGTTAGGACTTGGGAAATAAACAATTCACAAGTTTCAGGAAGATCCTGAAACTTACTAGATTCACAAAGCCCTTTTTCCTCTAGGATGGGTAAGCTGTAAGCACTGCTGAGGAGAGGAAACCACCTGACCTTTTGAGATGCCCATGAACTGCACAGTGAGTTCCAAGGGTGCAGGTTTTATGAGTCATCACCCATGCTGGGGTGGGCTCTGCAGTGATATATAGCTGCCTTTGGATCGTGCATGCTCCCGTAAGTGACCTCTCACCCAGACTCATTAAGTAGTCCAAATAATTGGTTCATCTAGCTGGACTTTGGTGGTTCCATTACTTTTATCCATCGTCAGTTTCCTATCTGGGATGAGTAGATATTTGTTCACATGTCTCCAGGAACAGTGTCACAAAACACATGTGCATACGAGCGCCTGTGCACACACACAATTTCTTGTTCTACAACTGTTTCTTTTGCAGCTTTGGGTCATCATCCGACAAAAATGCTTTGTCTTGAGGCCTTAGGCTAAAGACTTTGACTTCCTTCTGGGATTATGAACATTGCCCTTTCCACCTCCCCTTCTTCTTCCTGAACGTAGATAGAGATTTGAAGCCTAGAGCTGCAATGGATCTTACAGTAACAGAGCAAAGTCCAAAGACTCCCAGAAAGGCCAGCTGTCACCTCACTCAAGCACAGAGCAAACTGCCTCCCACCTCCCTGAAAGAGGACAAAAGCCATCTGTGATGGCTAAGCCCTCCTAAGCCACCTGCTGTGGTCGAGCCCTCCTAATTGCTGGCTTGTTACCTGCAGCCAAAAAGCATCCCTGACCAGTACCTTAACAAATCAATTTAATCTCTGGGTCCCCAGGTTACAGCTTTTCTAACTCAACTACATTTTCTTTTGCTGATGTCTGCCCTTTTAAAAATGTAGTTTGACCTTACCCTTTAAGACGTAATTAGAATCAGACAGGGTAGGTCTGTCTCATGCCAGGAGGATAAATCCCCTCAGACAGAAATGACCTTGAGTAGCTCTGTTGCCTGCACATGCACAATCCAAAACCAAACCACAGAATGGTTTATTCCATTTATTTATTTGTTTGTTTGTTTTTTATTTATTTATTTTCATGCTTGCCTGTTGCATCTCATATCACCAATAAAATAAATCTTTCCATTTAGATGTATGGTCAACTTGGGAACAACACTGATTGCTTATGATAGAGAGCTGCGAATAAAGTTGCATTTAGGCTTATGGAGAAGGACCCAAGAGCATGCTAAGGAGTAATTAACCCTTGTAGAAGCAGAGGAAATGCTGTCTATGAGGTCAGGGAGATTCAACTCACATGTCTCCTCTTCTGATTGTCTGTGTCAACCTTTCTGAACCTCCTTGCCTTCCTGGGAAACTTGGAGACAACAGTTTTATTGGGAGCTATAAAAAGAGACGATGAATTGGGAAGTGGCTGTCTTGGCATCTCTAACCAAAGGGGCAAGCCTTGGAGGCTTCCGGTGGAGCAGAGATGTCCTCCAAAAGGAGTTGGTGAAGGAGAGCTGAATCTCTCCTCTCTCTCTCTCTCTCTCTCTCTCTCTCTCTCACACACACACACACACACACACACACACACACACACCTTGCTCTAAGAAGGCAGGAACTCTTACAAAAAGGAATTTCCTGAGGCTGTCTTTCACTGAAGGCTATACCCATGACTGTGACATTCTAGAAACAAAGCCATGTTCAGATCCATGAGAAAGGTCTCAGAACTCCTGGATTATTGAGTGCTAGTAGGACCAAACAGCCTCACAGACTAACCACAAACCATTAATAGTTTCCAAATACTTGACACTTACAAGAAAAAAACAAATTAATGGCATTTAAAAGACACTCGATTAGCAAGTCCCTGAGGAGATGATGAGCAATTTTTTTAAAAAAAATTTGACTAGTTCGAACTTTCATAGTGAAAAATTCCTTAAAGTGAAAGAAATGCAGAAGTAAGCAAGAGATGACAAATGTTAGAAAACAAGGGATAGAGCAGGTGTATTGAGAGGAGTTCATGGTTCCTGCAGTAGCCAGAGTCACCTCTTCTATGTCTTATATTGAAACTGCCAGGCAGCCGGGCAGTGGTGGTGAATGCCTTTAATCCCAGCACTCAGGAGGCAGAGGCAGGCGGATCTCTGTGAGTTCAAGACCAGCCTGGTTTACAAGAGCTAGAGCTAGTTCCAGGACAGGTTCCAAAGCCACAGAGAAACCCTGTCTTGAAAAAAACAAAAACAAACAAACAAAAAACCCTGCCAGGCAAGCAGAGGACAGGCCCTTGAAGATGATGGTTTGCACAGCCTCAACTCAGAATTTGCATAATTAAAGAATAACCTTGAGGACAGGTGCTGCATTCTCATCTTTACACATAGAAATCAAAGGGGTAAAGGTCAGATGGATACCTGCCGCACACACTATGGGAGAGGGAGGGAAGCCAGGCACACAAGGACACCCTCTGGGAGTCTATGTGTGTGAAAAGCCTGAGCAAGCAAATCCATAGGGACCAGAACAGGTCGTTGGCTTCCCCAGGACAGGCAAGGTGTCAGGACAGAGAGGACTGGCTCCATGGCTTCAGGGTTTATATCTGGGTTGATAGAAACCTCCTAAGACTGACCGTGGTTGCAACTTTTAGGTCCTGTCAATGCAGTACAAACTATCAAACCGTACGTTTCTCTCACCCCACCTCCCTTTTCCCCCTTGTTTTTGCTAAATGTATATGAGGGTTTTGTCTGCCTGAATGTCTGTGTGCCATGTGCATGCCTGGTGCCCACAGAGGCCAGAAGAGGGCATGGGATCCCTTGGAACTGCAGTTACCCATCATTGTGAGCTGCTGTGTGGGTGCTGGGAATCAAACCAGCATCCTCTGTAAGAGGGGCAAGTGCTCTTAGCTGCTGAGCCATTTCTCCAGCTCCTAAACCGTATGTTTAAATGTGTCCGTTGGACTGCTGTATGGTATATGAATGACACAACATGCAAGTTAATGTATGTAGTGCATACGCATGTACATACATTTGTGTGTATGTATACATACGTACATTTAGATGAACTGCTTTTGCATTACCATGACAAAGATATCTGACAGACACAACTTTTGACTTGCCTCATGGCTTCAGCCCTTGTGTCGGGGGAGGCAGGGTGGGAGAGCTCAGATGATGAGGACAGGAAGGCAGGCTGCTCACACCGCAGTCGACCAGGAAGCAGAGAGCGAGGCGGCGATCTCAATTGAGAATAGTCTTTAAGGCTCACGCTTAGTGACCAAGTTCCTCTAGCTAGTCCCTACCATCTAAAGTTTCCACAGCCTCCCCAAGTGGCACCAGCAGGAGGGGACCAAGCACCCCAGTTATAAGCCTAGAGGGAAACGTTTCAGATTCAAATCACAGCATATGAAGCAGGCACGGGTTCGGGAATGCAATTCTTGACAAATTCTTCAACTTTGGAGAGCACTTGTGCCTAACTAAGTTCACACCCGAATGAAAACATTCTGACGTTCCTAGGCTTCATCGTGTCAAATGTACTTAATTCAGACACATGCAAAAACGCTGCCACAATGGATTCCCACCGATTCTCCTTGAGGAAATTGAGGCCCCAAGAGACACGGAAAGAAGAGAAAGTAGGACTAGGGGTCCTCTCTACAGGTCTTCAGAGTGCTCTGGCTGTCCTCTGTCTGCAACCAGCCAAACAGTTCCCAGAGGGCAGTCAGCTGTAACAGCACTGTTACACACTGTGCTGGCCCGTGTATGTCAGCTTGACACAAGCTGAAGCCATCAGAGAGGAAGGAGTCTCAGTTAAGGAAATGCCGCCATGAGATCCAGCTGGAAGGCATTTTCTCAAAGTGACCAATGGGGCGGGTTCAATCCAAGGTGGGTGGAGCCACCCCTGGACTGGTGGACCTGGATTCTATAAGAAAGGAGGCTGAGCAAGCCCTGAGGAGCAAGCTAGTAAGCAGCACTCCTCCATGGCCTCTGTATCAGCTCCTGGCCTGTTGGAGTTCCTACCCTGACTTCCTTTGATAATGAACAGCTAAATACACCCTTTCCTCCCCAACTTGCTTTTGGGTTGTGGTGTTTGGTCGCAGCAGCAGAAACCCTAACAAAGGCACATAGATTGTCTTTGCCAGGCGTGAAGCTCAAAGGCCAATGAACGCTTTCTCACTGGACCGCATGCCTTCTTCGGCCATTTCCACCACCCTCATTTTATAGAGGAATTATGCAAAGCTCAGCGGTTAGGACAGGCTGAAGGTCTAACTCCTTCTCATGAAATCCTGGCCCAAGGAGGACTCAAACTTTGTTCCCTGAGGGGAGGTAGATCTTTCGGTGGGAGTTCAGTCATCCACTGGCAAGAAGAGAAATTAACCTCTGGAAACTTACTAGAGCCATCTGGGACACTCCCTGAACTATTCTCTCTCTCTCCCCAGCCTTTGGTACGGAATCCTGAGGCTAGGACATTGTGTTCAGTGGCTGCCACCAAATGGTGTACATTACTGGAGTGTTCCCAGGTCATCAGGACTAGAGTAAGTTCTGAAATCTTAACGATAATAGAGTCAAAATAACTATAGCAAAGAGCACTTCCATCATAAAACACTAAGTGCTTCATTATTTCTTTATTTTGAAGCAGGCTCTTGTAGTTCAGGCTAACCTCGAACTCTCTATCTAAGCTGACCTCGAAGCTCTTCTGATCCTCCGGTCTCTGAACTAGGATAAAGGTATGCACCATCACATCCAGTTTATGTGGTACTGGTGCTGAGGCTCAAGCACAGGGCTTCCTGTCTCCTGGGCAAGCCCTCTAGTGTCTGACTTTGTTTTTAACAAAGAAAAACATCTAGTGACAAAGAGACCTTAGGATCCTTCTGGAAAGAACTTTAAGACAATGGGGAAGGAAAGACCACTTCTGTTCCCTTAGAGATTATTTTCTGATCCTCATTCTGTGACTGGGGGTAAGGCATGCATACAGAGTTTGATGCTAAGGGCTTAAGGGATCAGATAATGACAACTCTGGAATTCTGAGGTGGTAACTTTTCCTGGTGGCACAAACACCAGTCCCAGTCACCCACAAAGGAAGCATCCATGCTAGTACCCCAAGAGAAAACATCCATGCTAGCATCCCCAAGAGGAAACATCCACACTAGCACCCCCAGAGGAAACATCCATGCTAGTACCCCAGAGAAATCATCCAAGATGGTACCCTGCTGAAAACCAGGAACCCAGAAGATAAAGAGCCACACCCTGGAAAGAAGAAAATGAGAGCAAGCAGGAAAACACAAATATTTCCCAACCTGACTTTGGAGAACTCTTTGAGGAGATTCAGCTTCCTGAATAATGAAACAGCTTTGGGTACAGTGTTCAGTTTGAATAAAAAATATGCAGCTGTAATTAAGGCAGGAAAGCCACAAGTCTATTAAAGTTTTTTCTTTGATACCAGAAAACTCAATTCATGGCCTATATTTCATAAAACATACACTTGAAAGGGATTTTATATGCCCTTTCCCCACAGAATTTAGCAGACTGAATCTTTTTCCATTTACTTAAGATTGGAGGTGGGTCTATATATAATTCACTCAGGGCATCTTAAGAAAATGAACTGGATGCTAAGGTGAAGAGCCTGGATCAATGGAAGCCGAGGCCCTGGACTCGGCCCTCGGGAAGGATCCGGTTCTCAGAGCAGTGGGGCTGGGAAACAACCTTAAGGTGCTTGTTGGCTATAAAGGCCCAGTTTGCCTTGTGGACCCTCAGTTTTCCTTGAACATCTCCAGATTCACCGCTAGGGGGCAGATCTGGCTGCACGGAGAAGGCACTGAGCTTGGGCTGCAAGTGGCCTGCAAGACAGACCATTAAGAGAAGAGAGAGCATGGTAGGTGGATTTGATCAAAATCCATCATATGAATGTACAAAATTCTGAAACTATAAAGAAGTGATTCTATAAAAAAGAAGTAACTGAAATGGGTGCTGTTCTCTCTTTCCCTATTATCTGTCAGACACAGACACAGACACACAGACACACACACACACACACACACACACACACATAAATACTCTCTAGACTGAGGGGCATGGCGGCATTGTGTTGGGTGAGAATGTTTCAGGATAGTGGGGAGAAATGACAGAGTGCAGTCCCTGGAACACACACAGGTCTAAGATTGGACCCCAGCTGTGTCACCTATGACCTTGGGAGGGCTAACCTAAGTTCATGAGATTCCATGTGCTCAATCCTACAGCAGTTAGGAGGGTTGCACTGACAGCTAAGGGACAAGTAGCCCAGGGCCTAGAGAAGAGCAGTCGGAAAGAATCTACTCAAGGTTCTCACTGCTTCCCTCCAGGCAGGAGCATCTCCCTCCTTTTCTCCCAGATGGCTCTCAGGAGCATGCTCACTTTCGAAGGACTATAGTGTGTGTGTGCGTTGCATTATCTGCTGAGGTCCCTGAGCATCTGCAGGCTGTGTGGGGCAGGACTGGCCTTCATGCACCTCCATTCTCACTAAAAGTGGTGTATCTACACATGGTGGGCTTTCTGGAGATGTTTATCGAAGGAATGAACAAATTGCTAACGAGTGCAGACATTTATTTCAAAACTGAACAAAACAAGAACATTATGATTCAGAATTCCTGCCCCTTGGGACCATTGGAGCCTTGGATGGCATTTGTCAGTGACCACCATGGTGTGTGCTTGGGACTCTGCCGAGTCCTGAAAACCTGGGGATGGAGGGGAAAAAAGAAAAAGCATCCCAGTATCAGGGTCCCAGGCTTAAGCTTACGGCTGAGAAAGAAAACAGGAGGCAGAATCCAGCTCACCTGGGGAAAATTTATAAGCCTATTTAGGTTTACAGTCCTGCTGTAATTCCATAAAGATGGCATCAGGCACAATAATCCAGTGTCATAAACTGTCGCAATGTGTAGTAATCTCCCAGTTGTCAGGGGATCATTGCAGAAGTCATGTGTGACCTCTTGTCTCTTTCCTTACCACCTTGCTTAAGACTGAAGTTCTCTTGGGCTTGGGGCACTAAAAACATTATCCATTTTTTTTTATTTTTTTAAAGAATTTAACACATGCACATATTTTAACCAAATCCGTTCCTTGCCCTCCAATTCTCCCCATATTCCACACCACCAATTTTCCCCTACTTCATGAGCTTTCTTTCCCTCTCCCTTAAACCCACTAAGCCAACATAGTGCTGCCTGTACATCCGTGGGTATTGGGATGCATGGGTGTGCATAGGTGTGGGGGCCGTCTCCCAGAGGCCAAGCAGCTGACCACAGGCTGCATCCCTGAAGGAAACTGACTCTTCTAAAACCATTCTTGGTCCCTTTCCACCACAGCTACCCACTAAGAAGAGCATGTTACTATTTAACAGTCAAACCAGATTTTACCAGTCTCCTTCTAAATCAACCCAATCTCCTAATTTGTCCCACTACATGTAAACATACCATAACATAAGGAGCCTGGAACCGGGACCTACAAACTTTTTTTTTTCAAGATCAGCTAGTACATACTTTAGTCTTTGTAGGATGTATAGTCTGGGTCCAGTTACCTACATCAGTCAGTGGCCTGAATGCAGTCAATACATAGATGAATATGTCTGTGGTCTCATAAAACCTTACTTAAAATAAGAATGAGACAGATCTTATTTGTATTTGCTGACTTCTGCTCCCAGTGACTGTGCACTTTCCTGTCTCCTAGAATTCTCGGGACACTTCTCTTACTAAGACACCACCCAGGTCTTTGCTATTCCTTGGCTGCTCTTCCTGGATCATCTTTCTTTCACTATCTTCAGGTTCAATGTCACCTCATCAGACGTCATGATCATTGCACCACATTAATTTTTTTTTCTGTTTCACCTGTAGGGCTTACATCATCCTTTCTGCTCATTTACTTACTGGTTAGCTTTCATCTCCCAGAAAATTGTAAGCAGTGTGTGCATGTCGGTGTACATGCATGTGGGTGTCTGGACATATGGAGGTCAGGTAAGCCCAGGTGTTGTTCTTCAGGTGGCTTGAATAAGAATGTCCCTCCTAGGCTCAGATGTTTGAATACTTAGATCCCAGTTGGTGGCTCTGTTTGGGCAGAGTTGGGGGCGTGGCCTTGCTGGAGGAGGAGGGAGATGGGCTTGGAGAGTTTAAAAGTCTCCTCCCGCCATGACGAGGTGCTCGATTTGTGCTTCTCAGCTTCCTGTTTCTGCTGCCAAGCCTGCTGCCTGGTGCATGCCTCCATTCTGCCATCATGGACCCTAACCCCCTGGAACCATGAGAACAAATAGACTTCTTCTTCCATAAGTTACCTTGGTCATGGTGTCTTATAACAGCAGCAAAAAAGTGGTGCATATAGGTTCCATCCACCTTTCTTAAGACAGGGGTCTCTCATCAGCCTGGAACTCAGTGAGTAAGCTAGATTGCCTATCCAGCAAGCTCCGAGGATCTGCCTGTCTCCTCCTACTAAGTGCTGGGATTGTAAGAGTATATCACCATGGCTGTTTTTTTTTCCATTTTATTTTATATGAATGGATATCTGCCTACATGCATGTCTGTATATATGCTATATGTATGTAGCAACTACAGAGTCCAGCGGAGGGCATTGGATTCCCTGAACTGGAGTTACAGATGGTTGTGAACCATCATGTGGATGCTAGGAACTGAAACCCAGATCCTCTAGAAGAGCAGCCAGTGCTTTTAACCACTGAGCAATCTTTCCAAACGATTGTCTTTAAAAAAAAAAAAGCAGGTTCCATGCATCAAACTTAGGTCCTTGAGCTTGCAAGGCAAGAGCTTTGCCAATGGAGCTATTTCCCCAGCCATCTCCTCAGACTCATAAATGTTTTAAAAGCAGAGACCTAGTCTGGGTCATTTCTATGTCCCTAACACCTTCCACATGACCTTGCTTAGAGCAGTTGACCAATATGAAGTTGCTGAAGGACTTGTCTGTAGGAACTGCTGTGAAGTCAGTGTCTCTGAAGTTATCACTAATGGATTTGATGCTCTGACTTTCCCCTGTATGTCCATGGGAAAGTCAGACTTGGAGGACAGACTCCAGGGGCATTTGCTGGCACACATTGCCCCACAACAACTCAAGGACTTGTTCAGCCATCACAGAGTAACCACAGTGACTGGAAGTTTCTGTTGGATCCATTCCTTCACATGGCTTTAGAATGATTTCTATGCTTCTGAGAGTATTGATGCTTCTTTACCCAATCAGTATTCTATTTTTTTTAATTAACCAAGTGAGTTAGATTGCAGTTTTAACTTCAAATCCTCGATGTCACAAATCCTTCCCACCTTCAAATGTTGATGAGCGATGGAAAAAAAGTTTTGCTCTTGAGTCCAAAATAATTTCAGTAGTTTAATGAGCAGGGCTACTATATGTTTACTTTATTAAGGAAGTCATTGGCAGGAGCATTAGAGCCACCTCTCTCCAGTTCACCCCAAACTCTAAGGACTTCCTGAAGAGCATAAACACGGATGACTGGCAGAGGAGAGGCAGCATCCAGGCTGACTCAGGACCAAAGACAAGGCCAAGAGGAGAGGATGCAGGAAGAAAAGTGAGGCCTGCCTCCGAAAACCTCCAACCTCATGTGCATATTCAGTTGGTAAGAGGGTTGGTTGTACATGGAATGGAAGGGATAGTATTCGAAGCTGTGCATATTAGGGTGACATGTGCAATGACTGGACACCCTTCTACAAGACCAAGGGGTCCAACCATTCCTCTGCTCTCACTAGAGCCTCTGGCAGCCTGAATGTTCCAGTGATCCAACAGGATGGAATCCTCTTACATCCAATGGTGCCCACCAGAGTAGGCTGAGTGTGTAAGAGTGAAGACCCTGAAAACCAGACTGAGGAGTTAATGGACTTGGCTCCATGATTGTGAGAGACATTTGTTGTTTGGGGACACACAGAGTGAAGAGTCACTGAAGAGGTTCTATTTCCTTCTTTTTTTTAAAAAAAAATATTTGTTTTTATTTTATATGCATGGGTGTTTTGCCTGCATGTGTGTTTGTGTGAGTGTGTCAGATCCCTGGACACTGGAGTTACAGACAGTTGTGAGCTACTATGTGGGTGCTGGGAATTGAACCTGGCTCCTTTGGGTCATCTGGAAAAACTGCCAATGCTCTCAACCTCTGAGCTATCTCTCCAGCCCCAAGATTCTATTTCTTGAATGACCAGGAAGAGTCAAGAGTGAGCCAGGTTCAGATGTCACTTTTCATACCATTTATTCCTGGAATTTTGCCTTTGGGAAGTAGTCTCTAATTGGATTAGACAACTCTTTGATAACATTCTTTTATGACCAACTGTACTCAAATGATATGCTAATGACATTCTTCCTGAGATACCATCCTCTGCCAAGGCTCTGGCTATGACTTGAGGAGACAGGCAAGCAACAGCAACTGTGACCTTCTCCTTTCACCTCAAAACCCAGGAAGAAGGCCACAATGAGACAGCCCCACCCTGCTCCAATGAAAATAAAGACCCCAATGCAAAACCTCACTGCTGTTGAATAAAGTCCAGGGAAACACATAAATGAAAATTCTCATCAGTATGTATATTTGTGAAAAGAGAAACGATTATCTCCTAATTCCAGAGCTTAGCTGAGATATAGACTACAAACCCTATGATTACAAGAAGTGCCTAAACATGGATCAAAATGTAATAAGGCTTATCCTCCATCATGCCAATCTGACTCCTACCCTATATAAATTGCCACAAAAGTGGGTGGGGACGAGTGGGTGAATGCTGGTCTGCAGAATGGTGATGAGGGCCAAGAAGAGAGCCACAGCTTTGACCAACAGGGGGCTGGTTAACTAGATGACAGCATACCAGAGACTGGCTGCTTGTCATAGGGACCAACTAGGCATTCGCTGATTAGCAAAGGTGGACTAGAGACAATGGCTTGCCTGTGCCTAGGTGGAGTCTCGCTTCTGTTGACCCATGGGCCTGCCTTTCACTATGTGGAGATACCCAGAGAGAACCTAGAAGTCAGCTGACACAGACGGTTCTCTCTACATGGTGACTTGATGGAATGGAGTTGTTCGCTTAAAGACGTTGAAAGAAAGTTTACATTCTCTCTTTAAAACTTTGTATTGAAGAACACGCTGCAAGGTGACTGTGGCCAAATACTCTGGAAACTGTGAGATTGGCTGGGGCAGAAGATAATGAGGGAAAACATGATTTGAATGCTTGAGATACCAGTGAAGAGAAACTGCCATGGGAAAAGAGGGCACCACCAAAGAGGCTTTACTACCACCAGCCCAGACTGACTACTGAGCTAGGAATCAAAGAGCAGTTTTCAACGTCACAGCCATCCTTAGGCTGAGCTGGGTACCAAATAGCAACCATTAGCATCATGGCCAACTTTACTTAGTTCAAGCCGTTTTGCTGCGGAGCCAAGTTGACCTCTCAGCATGGACAATTGCCCCAGAGGTCAATCAATGGATTTAGCTGTTTTCCCCATGTCTGGCCTGGTCAGATTCCTTTTAAGATTAGACAGACCATACCAGGAAGAACCTGAGATGAAAATGAGCTGGGGACATCACTCTGCTCCCATCACCTCTTGGCAGAGTCTCCCTCTGTGTAAGATGAGGTCCAGTTGCTCCTGTGGTAAATATCCTGTCTGGCTCTGGGGTAGCACTGGCCACAATTTCAGTTCATTTCTTTTCCTCCATTGCTATTTTCTCATGTGGTTGTGAACGCCGGTGAGGAAGAACAAAGTCCTGCCCCTTTACTATGGTGCCCTCAGGGCTTAGTATATGTTGGCGCATTTGGAATGTTTGGGGAACATATTGGAGGGGAACATATTGGAGGGGAAGCGGAAGCAGGGAGCAAGGCGGTGTGGGAGTCATGGCATTGTCAGGATGTCAGCTGATGATCTGGCCTTTCTACAGCATGGAGAATGGTGAGTTGTAGCACCTAGACACTGGTCCTTCTCATGACTCAGATGTGTGCCTGTGGGCCATATCCCCATCTGAAGGGAAGCTGAATGTGACCAACATGGTAGGTCATGACTGGTTACAGACAGTCTTTACATCACTCGTGTCCCCTGATGCCTCTCAAGGCCCACGATGGAGTGCTGTTCTGCCAGCTTCCATTTAGGATAGCTAAGGCCAGCCCCATGAGGAGCTCCTCTGGAAGGCTGCCTGAAAACTTACATCCCAGGTTGCCTTCTTCACAGCTGATCAAAAGTCCTGGAAGCTAAAGTTCTCCTAGAGATGGTTTTCATCACCTTTAGATTTTGCAGGTTGAATGGGGGGACATCCTAGCTCTCTTGGCCCTTTACTAGATTAATTCTCATGGGGGTTGATGTCTTTCCTACCACTTCCCCAGAGGCTTAAGCTCCACGTGTCCACCCCAACAGCCTCTCCATACCTCTTGCACTGGCTCATATCCCTCTCCTGAGCTTCTCTCCCCCGGGTCCCACACTAGCCTTTGATTNGTATACTAGGGGAAGCCCTGGTGGTTGCTCATGGTCAGTCCTTTACAATGGCACTCACAAGATCAGCAGGGACAAAACATGTGTGCATTGGTGTCAGCAGGGTACTCAGGGTCCCAGCACAGGCATCCTCTGGGGAATCCTGAGGTCCTAGCCCTGTTTTCTACCTTGGTGAGTCTTGGGGCCTGGCTGGCTGGTGGAATGGCCACAGTCTGGATGCAGGTCCCATAAATCAACACTATAACTATGAAAAGAACTAGAAAAGCCATCATTCTCTGCTGATGTCCCTGCATCAGGAGTGATTCCCCAGAATAATACCCTGGAGTTAGTGCTGAGCATCTGGGAGCAATCTCCTGTCTGTACCTGCAGATAAATACAGGTGACCTTCCTCTGTGATGGATGGGTAACGATGGCAGCTGGGTACACAGGGATGTGGCACCGATGCCTGGCTCATTGGGAGATGGATTCTCCTTCATACCAACAATGCATCTCTTTGCTTTAACTTTGCTGAAGGGAACAATGTCAGCGCATCAAGAATAATCTCAGTATTAAGAGCACACCAGCATCTTCTGAGCATTTGTTATGGTCTAAGCACCGAATACAACCTGCTGTCTCATTTAATCTCCACCTACAGGCTCTCAACTGGCTACTGTTCTGTCCCACTCCATCTCACAGACAAGGCAGTTGAGGCTTCTGGAAGGTTCAGTGACTTGCCTGAAGTCTCACCTTGTTAAGAAACTGAGTGGAAGGCATTGAACCCCATACTAAGGTATAAGGCTGCTACCAAAACCAAGTGCATTATGTATGGAGTTGGGTGTGAAATGATACCCCTTGTTCATCAATGATTAAAAGCTTAGGATGTTGGTGACAGGAGAGTATACAAGAAGGGTCTCTTCAGAGCACTAGGCTCTATGAAGTTATGTAGACTACACCCCAGACCACTGGCCCTAGGTAGATGGGCTTAGAAGAAAGTGATGAGATTACTAACAAGGGTCTTAATATCTCACCCTGTTTCCCCCAGAGCCTTCCTCGGAAGGCTCACAATAAGTCAAAAGGTTTCAGGGAGCCCTGTTATTGACCAGGACGACTGTTCACTTTCCATTAGGAGCTAAATCGGTGCACTGGACAGAACTGCACTAACACAAGCATGCCCCCGTCAGGACCTGCTTAAAGTCTAGCTCTACCATCAGACATGGATCTCAGGCTCATATGAGGTGCAAACATGGATGAGGAATGTTGACACATGCAGCTCTACTGACCATAGAGTCCCCGACTGAGCCAGGGTGGGTGACTGTGACAGTTAGGTTTTACTTGTCAACTTTCCACAACTTAGGGCCACTTGAGAAGAGAGCCTCGGCTGGGGAAATTTCTAGATCAAGTCGGCCTACAGACATGTCTTTGGGAGACTGTCTTGATGGCTACTGAGGTAAGAAGATAAATACTATTTCATGGGCTGGGTCCTGAACCGTGTAAGAGCCTCGGCTGGGGAAATTTCTAGATCAAGTCGGCCTGCAGACATGTCTGTGGGAGACTGTCTTGATGGCTACTGAGGTTAAGAAGATAAATACTATTTCATGGGCTGGGTCCTGAACTGTGTAAGAGGTAAGAAAGCTAGCTAGCTGAAGACAGAAAACAAGCAGGCAATATGAGAGCATTCATTCATTCATCCATTCATTCATTCATTCATTCATTTTTTTTCTTCTCTTGTCTATGGGTGTGGGCAATGGTCCCAGGCTCCTGCAGCTGAGACTTCTCTGCAACATTGGACTGTAACCTGGAATCGAAGACAAATCAAGCTCCTAGGTTGCTTTTGGTCAGGATGCTTTGTCACAACAGAGGTGAAACAAGAAGAGAAACCTCTCATCAAAACAAAGCATCATCGTCCAAATTTCCCCATGGTCCTCCTGGCCTTCAGGAAGATGGTAGCCAACAGAATGGTACATGTGGGGGAGCTTGCAGCTCATAGCTCAGGACATGGACACTCTTGACTCTTGGGTTTCTCATCATCTATGAGATGGGGATTGCTGGACCTAGCTCTCAGGGTAGGAAATGGTTAATGGGTGGCGCGGGGGTGGGGGGGGG
>LOEQ01000003.1:1248540-1306999 GCA_001685075.1 Bramus lutescens
TTTCGATATAGAGGATGAGACCATCACCCAGTGATCATGGGCAGCCTCCTGAAACTCAATAGGGTGCAGACAAGGAGCTCACACATGTGCATATAGATCTTTAGACACCTAGATGTGACCTTGCCACAGCCATGTGAAATGCTTGACCCACAAAACAGCGGGATAATAAATGCACAGGGCTCTGAGCAATCTGTTATGGCAGCAATAGGAAATTAAAACAGTGTCCACATAATTTATTGTTCAAACCAGACTATGCTGTAAGATGAAAGTAGATACTATTAATAATTATGCCAAAACAACAGGCTCTGGCCGAAGCCATCTTATGTAAACTGGGCCACACTGTTCTCTTACTCGAGTAAGTAGCTGGTTCCCTGGGTCTCAGTTTGTGCACACGGCAAACAGCGTTTAGAGGACCTCTCTGTGTGTTATTATTAGAGTAAGAGAGGAATACGGGAATTTAGCACAATGCCAGTCACAGGCCTGTCTGTCAAGGGGAGGTGACCTTGGTGTGTGCACCTTCTGGGTTTCAGTAACATATAACAGGATCACATCAGAGATCAAGATCCCCATGGCAGCCAATGAGTTCCAAGAAGCAGTACCTGGCTGCTGGGTCTGTGTGTATGTGGGATTGGGGGCAGGGGAGCACAGTCATCCCCACACAGCCCTCCTAGGGAACCGTTCATCTCCCATAGATCTTTATTTAGACATCGGCAAACAGGGATGAGGTGTTGTCTGCTCAGTGCTATGTGTCACCTCTTCTCCTCTTGAAATTCTCTCCTATTAAACAATCCAGGTTTCTCTCTGACACCCATGAGTTACTTCCATGATACTTCTTCGAGCTGCCTTTATGGATCCAAGCTGAATGCTCGCTATGAACAACTCCTGGAGAGTTCCCAGGGACAAGAGCTTTGAGCCTTTTGTAGCCTTCCTCTGCTTTTGTTTATGTGACTGTATAAGTCTCTCTCCCCTGGAGGCTATGATGCTCACAGCTCACCAACAAAAAGGAGATGGGAATTTCATACTTGCTATGTTATTAATTAAAGATCTTGATCCTATTACCAGAAGCATTGGAAAGGCTCCCTATTCAGAGCTCTGGTGCTTCCAATGTCAATGGAAAATTCCACTCTCCAAGTGAATTTCCTTTTCAGCTACAATGAGAACACCTTTTCCTTATGTATATGCATGCTCACAACCACACTGGATTTTGAGGGCATTTTTTTTTCCATTTAATTTTTGAAGTAACTTTAATTATGCAGAAGAAGTCAATGCAGATATTCAAAATAATTTTATTTAAGCAGCGAGGTGAAGTCACAGTAAATACCCTGTACCTCCAGAGGGGACACAGGTTGGAAATTTTAATTGGCTTGAGTAGAATTTACATAAATCACGGATGATGGAATTATGCCAGGCCCATTAGAACCATGTACAAGGGTTAAGGAGATTTTTGTGCAAAGACAAGAAATATAATACTTTGGAAAGCAAAGCCACGGGAAAACCATTGGAGGGATTTAATTTTTATTTGTATTTTTCTCAAATCCTAAGCAGAATGCAGAATAACAGAAGTGAAAGTTTTACTTTATTTAAAGATTTAAAAAAAATAGGCGTATGTGCAAATCTGTGTGTGTGAGTGCAGCTCCTGCAGGAGTCATAAGAGGGCCTCAGACACTCTGGGGCTTGAGTTACAGGTGGTTGTGAAGAACTCAATACAGGTGCTGAGAACTGAATGCCGGCCCGCTCCAAGGGCAGCAAGCACCTGGACTGCTGGGCCATCCCTCCAGCTCCTAGCACTCTAAAGTTTGCACATTTAAAGTCAATTTATGAAGTACAAAATTTATCAGGCATCATGCTCACCAAAAATGAAGGTTAGCGTATTACAACTGAAAGCATTTTCCAATGAATTCTGGGTAGATTAAGGCACTGAGAGGGTAAAGAGCCACTGAATATTTATGAAACAGAGCAAAGAAGACCTTTCTGAGTTATAATCATAAGCGTAATTTACTCTGTGAATTATTGATAGGTTAAGGTACTTGAATGAAAGTTTTTATAAGCTAAAATACCAAGAGAAAGCAAACAGAAGGCTGGGGAGATGGCCGAGGATATGTTTGTGTCAAATAAACCCTGGTTTGTTTTGAATTGACAAAAAGCTGGATTAAAAAAATCAATAAGGAAAGAATAACTATTAGTGAGACAACAGAACAAAAGGACAAAAAATTTATAAAAATTAGATGAATTCTGTTTTACTTATAAAATTGCCGAAATAAACAGAAAAAGTCAAGCCAAACTCAGGAAAAAACAAAATCTCATGACTGCTGATGGCAAAGCACCTTTTGGGTCATGGATATGTCTCGGCANGGCAGGTAAAGGAGTTTGTCCCCGAGCCTATGGATTGAGTTTGATACCCAGGATGGTGGGTATCAGAGAGAACCAGTTTACAAAAGTTATCCTATATATGTCCACATATATGGCATGGCACCTGTACACACACAAATACACACAAAAAATAAATATAACAAATGTAATGAAAAATTAAGACACTTTTCTGAAATGTAAATTCTCAAGAGTCAGTACAGATTTGAGGGTTTTACTTTTAGAAATAAAGCCTAATGTGTGTGGCAAGGGAAAGTGTGCTCACACCTACATACCTCTGTGTGTGTGTGTGTGTGTGTGTGAGAGAGAGAGAGAGAGAGGCAGACACACACACAGAGTGACAGACAGACAGATAAACACACACACCACAATAATACACTCATTTTCAGCTTGTATAAAAACAGGAAAAGTATAAACACTCCATGCTCCAGGTGGAGACTCATGGAAGAACTTTGCAACTAATAAAAGTAGAGCATTACCCTGCAGAAACACTTCAGAGAAAACAAAATGTATTTCTGGCATGGAATTAACATTAATAATGCAAGTGGACTATTTTATATAGGAAGAAAATTATGACTAAAAAATAGGACGTACGAAAAGATGCAATTTTTACAAAATAGGCATTGTGCTGCTAAGACTGTGTTAAGATAGTGTTACAGCGACCGTTTTACTGTATGCCACCTTGCTTTGTTGATCTCTTCCTTCTAGATTTTCTATTATGGGAGCACATTAACTTCTGAGTCAAGCTAAAGAGTCAATAGTAGTGGCTGGGAAGGGAGAGTCATTTTTGTATGGGGATGTGGCTGCTGGCAGGTTACTCATGGCCCAGATGGTCACCCCACATCCATTTACATATGGTCAGCACTTATTTGACTCTGGAGACTAACAGCAATGAGAACAACACATGAAATTAGGAGGGAGAGGGACTGAGGGATTTAGAAGTGATGGGGGGATGGGTAAGATTAAAGGACATAGCATACACATGTGAAGTTTTCAAACAATGAATAAGGAGATTTTAAAAACATGCTGTGATCTTTTCAGGACGTGGGCACACAATCTCCTTGAACTTGTTTATTGTGAATAAGAATTTTGTGATAATGAGCAACGTAAGTAATTAGGACTTCACCAACACCAATTTCTCTGCTCTTTCATGTGACTTCTTTCTTAATGTTTTTTAAATCTATGTATGTGTGTGCATGTGCGTGCATGACCTCCACCCCCATGCATGCAGTGCCGGTGGAAGTCAGAAGAGGGCACTAGATCCTCTGGGGTTGGAGTGACAGGTTGTGAGCCTCCCTCCCCTCAGTGGGTGCTGTACACTTGACTCTGTTCCTCTGTAAGGGCTGCACTTGTTAGCTGCTGAGCCATATCTCCAGCTACTGTCCTGCTTCCGTAAGTATGTCTAAGATGTCGTCTTTGCTCGAGTGAACCCCAAGCCAGCTCTCTAGCACATTTTGGTGCAATTAGAGCTGAAGAAGCCTACAGGCTGTGTGCCTTCTTCCCACACCTCCAGCCCATTATCTGATCCCGGCTGGAAATTCAAACCCTGTGCTAAAACTGGCCATTGCTCACTATCCGTGGGTCTCTCTCTTGTACAAGCTGCCACTTCCTACTCAGGTAACTGTCTTTTAACTGTCCCCTGCTCTTACCCAAGCCCCTCAGATTCCAAACTTAGCTTTTAAAATTTGAATAGCACTCTTATCTCCAGTTTTCGGACATCCCCGCAGGTTTTAACTTAACCAGACGCATCCTGGATTGCATCTTTGCACTGGGGTCCCACCACACACTTCTTGGTGTTCTTTCAAGTTGCTATGATAACTGTCTTTTCAGGGCCTTTGTATGTGCTGTGCCGTCACCTGACATAGTCTTTGTAGGTTTGCATAGCTCCCTTACCCGTTACATTTACGCTATCCCCCAACCCAGATACTTCTCTCGAAGGGAAGGTTTGATTGGGAATAGTCACTGCTTGTTGTTTCTCTCTTATCCTGCTGCCTCTCCCGGGCTCTGGTTCTTATCAACCTCTTCTACTTCCATTCCAATGCTGTGATAAATACACCGACCAAAGGCAACTTAAGGGAGGACAGGGTTTATTTCAGCTCACCATCGCTGCGGGAAGTCAGAGCAGGAGCTTCGACTAAACCACAGAGTAATCCTGTTTGCTGGTTCACCCACAGCCTAATGCGCCTAGATAGCTTTCTCAGAAAGCCCAGGACGACGGACAACCTGGGAATGGCGTGGTCACTCCTACATCAGTTAGCAATCCAGACTGCCCTTCCCAGACACCCACAGGCCAATCAAATCTTCCGCAAACCCTCCACCAAGGCTTTCCTCTCAGATGACCTTAGGCAATGTCAAGTGGACATTTAAAGCTAAGTAGGACAAGTCATTTGTTGTCTGCTACAAGAAGGGCTCCCAAGGACAACAATGTATGCTTTGCATCCATAGCACCCAGGAACACCAGAGTGTATTTTCCAGAAATGTAACAAACAAAGAAGCCGCTAAGGAGTTTCCATTTTGTCAGGAATTTTTTTTTTTTACCTCCCTAGAGGACAGTTCCATAGACAAAAGAGAAATGAGGCCTTTAGGAAGTCTTCGAGGGGGACCTGGCCCCCAAAGCAAAGCATTAAGAATTCAACACAAACATCTTTCTTCCTCTTCAAGGGAAGAGACCAACTCCAGCTCCGTTGCTGTAACTGTCAAAAATACGTAGACCGCGTCTATGCGGGATTACTCATTGTTTGGTGATGATTGATAGCAAATGCTTTTGTTCTGACACACATATTACTAATAAGAATATTTAAACGAAGGCAAATAATGCAAGTAGAACGTAATACAGATTCCTTCCCACCAAAGTGATCCCATCTGTCCCTGTCTTTATAAATGAGGCAATCCAAGTTCCCAGAATAGACTCATATTTCTTACATAAATCCCTCCTCACCATTCTTAGAACCCTAGCTCAGCATCTCTCCTCTGATTTTTCATTTGTGAACAAAAAAAAAATTGCCTTAAGCAGTCAGTCATGACTGCAGCATGATCAGACCCCTGCTGTTAGATTCTTCTGGATTTCAACCCAGATTGTATCATCTTCTCTCTTTTGGCCAGATGCCCTTGCATCGGATCGGGGAACGGGCTCTTTGCTGAGCCAGCAGTCGAGACAGCCCTATTTAGAACAAAGCCCACATTTGGCTTCACCAGACCTCTCCTGCCTAACAGCCCCTCAACTTTCTCAAGTGTCCTGGACAGCTCAGAATTAAAGTGTTAGCGAAAGTCAGACCTTTGACCCCCACATCCCGTTCCCATGCATCTGCAACACACAGTGTGGCAGTGCAGCCAAGCCTGCCACCAAGATGGCGATCCCTGGCCTCACTAAAGACTAGGTGTCACTGTCTAGTGCAGGGGCTGAGAGCTATGGAACCACAGCATGCCGGACACTGCTCTTTTCTGAGCTACAGTGGTTGCAGGAGACACACCCATGGAATAGCTCATCCCCAGGCTCTCCAAACACATCAAGAGGAGAACAAACCCACCCCTAGACACTGCCTGTGGTTCTGAACACAGTTGCAGGAGCCTAAAGGTTCTCTTGTCCTTGAGATACTAGTGGCTCCTATCACCCACCCCAGGACTAGCCCCAAACGAGAGGGGACTCTTAATGTGGTAAATCAGGGTAGGCATAGTGCTTGTGAGAGATAACCTCGACTACCATGTTTCCAGGAAGACCAATGCAATTCTTCAGTTGTTACCTGGTGGAAATTCTAATTGAGAAGAGTAAACGTCACATTCTGGGGTGAGGGCTGAGAAAGCTGGAGCTCACATCTTCCTTCTTGATGCTGACTCTGTGTCTTATTTCTGTTCAGTGAACCCCTGTTTACTTCAATCTTTCATTTGCTTGCCTCTGTACTTGTGCAAGGAGGAGACCCCATTCGGCACACATCCTTGTTCCTGTCTTTGGTTTCAGTCTAGTATTTACACAGTGTTTTTCATATATCTGGTGATGGTGACTTTTTTTTTAAAGAAGCAGCGTGTGGATGCCAGTCTTCAAGTAAATCTCTGTTCAAGTGAGAATGAGAAGATTTATGGGATTATCTTGAAAGGATAAATGTCATGTGGCAACATAAGCCATGCTTAACTCATTAATGTAGAGCATGTGTCTCTTTCCGTTTTGTAGGTCAAAGAAAGTTTCCTAAATGAGGTGTCAGCTCAGCTGTGTTTCAGTCCTCTGTCAGACAAATGATGGGAAGAGAGGTGGCTGGGATTGTGGGGAGAAAATAGAGTTCTAGGAGGTCGAGCTGGAGAGATGGGTCAGTGGTTAGGAGCAGGTGCTGCTCTTGCAGAGGATCTGGGTTTGATTCCCAGCACCCCTTGGTGACTCACAACCACCTTCAACTTCAGCTCCAGGGGATCCAGCACCATCTTCTAGCCTCTGTGGACACTGCACTCACATCCACGGATGTAACATGCAGACAATATGGTTTTTTACCTTTTAGAAATTAAAACAGTATCATGAAGATGGAAAGTATCAACACATTTCCAAAGAGGTCAGCACGCTCCAGCCCCTGAGCCATCTCCCACCCACTGCCTGTTTGCAGGTGGGGTGCAGGAACACAGCTACCCCCATTCTTCCTGTGGCTGCTCAGGCTTGGGGACAGCAGATTCAAGTTGTTACAAAAGAGCCCGCATGGCTCACAAAGCTGAAAGTATTTATTAACTGTCTCTGTGCAGAAAAAGTTTCCTGACCCTTATTCTAGGTAGTTCAACGCAAAAAAGGGAGGAATAGGGAAAAAAATCTTGACACAGATTCCAAACTCTCCTTGACAGCCTGGTGTTTTTAAGTAAATTAATTTATATTCATACTTTCTCTCTTTCTCTTCATCATCTTTTATTCATCCAACACACACAGACACACACACATACAGACACACGCATATGCATGTACACACATACAGACACACACACATACAGACACACACAAGCATAGACACGCACATACAGATACACATATACACACAGACACACACATACAGACACACAGACAGACACACAGACACACACACTGTATGATCTGCCTATGAGAAAGGCATGTGGTATTTGTCTTACAGATATTCATGAAAGTCAAAGAGAGTGGAAAGAGTAATATGGTATATTCCATGGTTGAAGATTACTCTCCCCAGAAGCTGTGGGTTTAAAATAAAAATCCTGGTGTGGCACCAGGCATGGAATACCTTTCTGTGAGCTGTTGGTCAACAAAGTCCCAATGGTCCTGCCACTGGTCTTGGTTGCCCACCAGAGTTTAGCGGTAAGACCCTGTTGCTGAAGATACTGTACACTTGGGTCACAGGACCCAAGAAATGAAGCTGGGATCGAGCTGGAAGCTTTCCACATTGGCTGGCCCTTAGGGGGCCAGATGGTTCTATGCAGCCTTCTGGGGGAGAGAAGTCACCAGCCATCTTGCCCACCTGTGGTTCCTGCAAGTTATAATAATGACTGGAGCCCTGAAGCAACAGTCGAAGACTATTATGGGACTAACCAAGAGCTCCTTCCCTCCCGCATTTGAGGTCTATTCCACAGGAAGGAACTTATGCCTGTTTCTGTAAACCTGATCAAGAGCTTGTAGCTGTGGAGGTCATAGGCTTATAGATGAGATCTACTATTGTTGTCTGGCTAACTGGTCATTTCCTTTTTCAAATTGCTTTTTATATATGCCTTTTTCTTTCTCTCTTTTTTCTTTTCTTGGAGCTGAGGACTGAATCCAGAACCTTGTGCTTGCTAGTCAAGTGCTCTGCCACTGAGCTAAACCCCCAACCCCTTATATACTCTTGTTTATAACCATAGATCAGCGCTGTGTCCAGCCTTCATCAGAGAAGCTTCTGATTACTACATGAGGCCGCTAATGCAAAATCCCATAGCAGCCAAAGTGCTCAGAGGAGATAATGGCAGAGTTCTCTATCCTCAACGAGACAGTTAACATCATCCCTTCCAAGGCTCAAGGACTATCATGGAAGAGTAGGCGGAAAACAATGCGATATGTTGGAAGATGTGAGGGCTGGGAGATGTGAGCCCAAAGATGACGTCTAGATCGGGCATGGCCATTGTCCTCATGAGCTCCCCGTGGCTGTGGTCATTTGCAGAATCTCTGGCATTAGACTGGGGCCCTCAACATTTTTATCACAGATGGTGGCCAGCCACAGCCCTCCTTAAGGGACTTAATTGGCCGTTAATCGTTATTGGAGAGGGGAGTTCCATCTTCTTCTGTAGTGTAGCCATTGATAAGCTGTCCTATGTCCAGTTAAACACCTGCCTCTCATGCTTAGGCACGAAAGTCTAACTCAACTCAGTGGGTCAAACATGAAAAGACGACACAGAAGTGGGAGGGGGAGCTGCTCACCAAGGGTCACGTACTGTGTGATTCATTGGTTAGGACTGTTTGCAGTTGATGACGTTATAGGATAAGGGCAGAGGTATGGCTACATGTTCTGGGGAAGGTAAGGGGTGCTAGCTGTGGCTGTTAATCTAGATATAGAAATGGCCTAAGATTCTGTAATGGTCGCACAACTTTGGGAATGGTGGAAATACTGAACTCTACACTCTGAATGGGTAGATTGTGAGATTGTGGGAGGCTATGGCTCACACCTCAGCATGGCTTTAAAAAAAGTTAATACTCTTGGGGACCAGGAGGGAAGGGAAGGGGGACTGTCACAGATCCCAGTTGGTGAAGATCATTGTGAAGACTGGAGAGTGGATTCAGAGGTTCCAGGGAGAAGACAGGCAGGCCAAGTCATTGTCTACCACAAGGGCACAGGCAGGGACCAGGATGCCTTCTGCCATGGTCTTGAGTTCCCTTGCAATGTAAAGTAAAACTCCTGCTTACTGAAAATGTGTTGGGTGGTAGCGTGTAACTTTAATAAATTAATGTATGTTTGTTTGTTTGTTTTAAGACAGATGTTAAAAATAGGAGGTCTGATTTTAATGCTAAATCTCTCCCAACTGTAGGTGGTTCAGGGACATCTCTTGCCCCCAGCAAATCCCCAGCCACCATCTCCTCAGCTGTAAAACAACAATAGTGCATTGGATTGGCCTCCAAGATGAGGAGCAAGGCAGAGAAAAGGACCGGAAGAGAGAGGCGAGCACGTTTCAGAGCAAAGGGACACACAGAGAATGAAGACTGGAGGATAAACATCCAATACCAACCTAGCTGAACAAACTCTAATCCGCCTCTGCAAACCCGAGAGGCAGGTCTCACTCCCAAGGGCCCAGAGCCATTGTTCTGAATAACAACACTTAATTATAACCTGTAGGTGTCAAGGCAGTCAAAGACAGTCCCAGGACCACAATGACTAGATTCACAGGCTGGAGGGGGTTTTAGTGAGACAGAGTTTGGGTGGGGCCCCCTCTGGAAGGGGGCTCGCCATTTCCAGGGTTAACCCTTCCCCTGCTCTCTGCTCTCTAGAATAGCACCTGGGTTCTTGTTGGCAAATGGCTACTGCTGTCCCCCACCCTGTGCAGGTGCCGTGTTTTCCCGTGTCTCCTCCATGTCTGGTATGTACAAGCCGCCCAGGATTTGCTGACTAAGTAAGTGAAATCAGTTCATGAATGGATGGATGGATGGATGGATGGATGGATGGATGCTGCCTGCCTGCCTGCCTGGGACGGACGGACGGACGGATGGATGGATGGATGGAAAAGCAGTGTGTAGCAAGCACAGGACAATTGTGGGTTCTAGTCAGTCTGTTAAAAATGAGGATGACGACTGTCCCATAACTGCTGAGGCTATCCCCTTGCTGGGCATTGACTGATTTACCCACCACTGTATTTTCAGGAGGGTAGCAAACAATGTTTTGGGGAGGCATGCCACAAGCACCCAAACCTGCCCACACGGTCCTCTGCTGCTGAAGATAGGGGCCCTGGAGCCCTCCCAATTATCCCATGGCTCTGGGCTCACCCATCACAGCCTCCAGTCTGCTTGGGGTAATTGCTTTCATGCTGACAATTTCTTGTCCAGAATTCTCCATTAAATTTCCCGCTCCTTCCAAGCACCTGGCTCCTTTTCATGGTAACCCACGGCTGCCTCTAAATCAAGCTTTCTCTCCCTCCTGATGATCCCTGGGGTGGTCCTGGTTCTCACTTGGACTGTTTAAAATATCATTTTCTAATATGTTCAAGTAGAAGAGTTCTAATTCTCTAGAAAAAAACTGATAGAGACAATTGGCTGTCAGTCATTCATTGCCATGGCAACTGTCTACTAAGGGTGCAGTTGCTCCCTGTAAACAGTGTTCTATTTGCACTGGTCCTTGAGACCTCAGCCTCCTCCCCAGAGCTAAAGTAGGTTTAGTTTCATTTCTATACTGGCTTGTCCATTTTCTTACACCTGCACTCACCTGTGGCAACTTCCTGAAGCCTAGGGAACTTAGGTTAGCCGTCCTTGCAGCCAGCAGGCTCCCATCACCTTCTATCCCTTCCCAGCCCAGAGCCTGTAAAGTTTTTTGATGCTCAATTAGTAAAACCTCCATGAGAGAAACTGGGGTTCAACCTGAAGATCTGAAAAGCCAAACATCCAGCTATTGACTCTTAACTCGACCACATTCTGAAATGGCAATCCTGCCTCCAGGAATCTCAGAATGAGACTGTGTCTGAGAGCTGCTTCCTCCCATTTTATAATCCTTTGTATGGCTGGGATTAAAGGCATGCACTGCCCATTTCTATGGCAAACTAGCACGGCTACTGGGATTAAAGGTGTGTGTTACGACTGCTTGGTCTATAAGGCTGACCAGTGTGCCTGTTTTACTTTCCTGATCCCCAGGCAAATCTTATTTATTAAAATACAATTGAAATGACACTACATTCTTTTGTGTTTTGGGTTGAGATGATGCCAGTGTCGAGGTTCATAGTGTGATACTCCACCCCAAATGGCTTCAGAAGCAGGGTCCCTCTCAACTTCCCCCATTGTCCCAGCCCAGCTTCTCCCTCTTCCCTGAAGCAAGGTGTAGAATTTCTCTCCCCTTGGTGCAGGTCATGAAAACCAAAGTCCTCTATGAAAATCTAATTTATGTAGCCCTCCCTCTGTGTTCATAAGAGCTTGCCATCAATAGATTCTCTGATTGAGCCCATTGGGCTGTAGTGTGGGAGACTCTGGTTCCAGTGAGGAAGGGTCCCTGCTCATCATCATAGGCAGAAACAGGAAGCAATGAGCAGGATGGGTCAGAGGAGACAGGCGGACAGCTCCTGTTTTCGCTCAGAGCACTGGCACCGGCACACACCCTTTCTGACTGACTATATCTCTACATCGCTAACCAAGTTTCCTCAGATGCAGGCATTAACAACATCTTGTTCACCCTAGACCTTCAGAAGGCTCTCCTGCCATGCCAAACCACCATCAAATAAATGTGTTACAGTTACCTGGTGTGTGCTTGTCTTTCGTTACAGAATATCACCAAGGCTATCTATGCTAAGTGAGGAGACGTACCACCCTGTCCTCTGGCTCTGCCACTTCTTCCTTCAATACCTTGGCATTTTGTAAGGCGATGGTATAGCTGCTGACATAGTCGGTGTCAATTAAAATAATACCACCATGGATGATAGGCATGTGGCATGCTTAGAAGCTGATGAAGCGGCTGTAGTATTAATTAATTTTCTCAAGTTACATATTGCCAAGAGCTCTTTGTCCAGCTTTGCAGAGAAAGTCACCTAAGAGAGTCAACTTTAGGAAAGCAAATTCTAGAAGACCTGATCCAGATTAGCATATTAATAACAAGCAATTGTTTCATAGGGGGAACCCGGGCCCATTTCTGCAAGCTCATTCTGAGAGCCAACCAGCTTTCCAAAGGGCCAGGTGAGGTCCCGGCCAATCACCTTCATTTTCATCTCCTCTCTTTGTGTTCTCTGCAGTTTGCCAATGACTCTATGAAATATTTCATTAACCTTCTGTGTCCATTAAATATTATCTGTTCCCATCACACAGCTCAGGCTTCCTCTCCATGACTTTCAGGACTTTGTACTTTCTAAAAAAAAAAACACCCTTCCAATTCTGCTAAATAATGGCCGTGGGCTGTGATTTGGTAGCAGATCCTAAACCCCGTGTTGTTAAAATCAGCTCAGTAGCTTTCAATGCAGCCAACTCAAGCCGGAGAACGAAAGTCTCCAATTTGGGGCTGATTGCTTGGTGACCGGAGACATGCTCTTCTCTGTGCTCCTTACATAGCCTATCTCTTCCAATCTGCAACCAGGACAAATGACAGACGCTCATTCGAAGCAGCTAGGTAGCATATATATATANTTATCTGAAAAAAATTATCTCCAGAATATTTTATCAGGAACAATTAGTTTTTTTTTTTATAGAAACAGTATTTTTATTTATCCTAGTTCATGCAAGCAAGGAAACAGTTTGAGAAGGTGGAAAACACTCAGATTATTTTTAATTTTTGTTTCTTTTTTGATGCACCAGTGATGAAATCCCAAGTCTGAATATTCTGCCAGCTTTGATCTATCTGGCTTCTGAATGAGACAACAGCTTTTCCCTATACCCAGCCTTCTACCTTCCAGAGCTAACTGGGTATCAACAGTCTATATTTTCCTAGGTTGGTCTTATGTAAGAGCACGCATCAGTGCTGGGGAAACGGCCTAGTCAGTAGAACTCTTGCCTTGCAAGTGTGTGTGAGGATGGCAGTGGCTTTCTACATCTTACTACATCATAAAAAGATGGGTTTGGCCGTCTATCTTTGCAGTCCCTTTGCTAGGAGGGGGGAGACAGGAAGCTTTCTGGGGCCTGCTGGTCAGCCAGCCTAGTCTATCCAGAGAATTCTAGGCCAGTTGGAGACTACATCTCCAAGAACAAAACAAACAGACATAGGAAAAAACCCCAAGACAACACTTAAGGCTGTCTTTTGGTTTTCCCCTCACCCAAGAAGATGTATGCATACATGTATGTGTGAACACCCCCCCACCCCCACACACATGACACAGTCACCAACAAAGTCCAGCCTAGGTATAAATCAGGAGCTGACCAAAGCCGAACTCTTATAATGCCTGGGCCCTCAGCTGCCAGGGATGTATTAATCACCTCACTCCCTTTGGGGTTTGGAAAGACTGGAATAAGCAGGTGAAGACCTGGAACTGGCAACCATGCCAGCTCCCTCCTTGACCCACCCATCAGATTAGGGTCGACTCAGGTACCTGTCTGTTCCTTCCTGGTCCCCCTCCATCCATCTTCTTACCTGGCACATTTCTTGGCTTTCCCCCATTCTGTCATAGATCTTCATATATGACACAATGTTTTATGAGACCTGCTCCACTCCTTTATCACTAGTTTTGTTTAGTAATTTAAATCTTATTCTCCTTGTTGTAAATGAAAAATATTGATGATTTCAATATTTTATATTTCTCTGTCTGAGAGGGAAATTGTGAAGTACTGATTTATTGTCCTCTGATCCACGATTAGTTTTTTTTTCACATTCCGGGGATCGACAAACAGTAGCAACAACAAAACAGGCGTCTTCTGCCAGGATGAGGGGAACAGGCTTTGCGGGTACAGCTGCATCTGCCTCCCACCCTGGCGCTGAGCATTTTTAGGCCTCTGCTTCTCCAATGGTGATTTTGCAGCTCTCCCAGGCAGGGAACTCCGGGGAATGGAAGTCAACCAAAAAGATGCCCAAGACAGTCCTAGATGTCAAGGCCTTGTCTATCTCCTAAACCAGACAATAGCTTCACCCTACATCCTGTCTTCTACTCTCCTCTACTACCTGGGGCTCAACATGGTCTTTGCTTTCCCCAAATGGGTTTTGGAGAAAGACCATAACAAACTGTTCTTCAAAGAACACAGCCCGGACAATCAAAGTCCAACCTGGGAGTGACCGGCGATGCCGGGTGGATGGGAACATGAGCTAACTCTTGTTGACCAGGCTGGCCTCGAACTCACAGCGATCCGCCTGCCTCTGCATCCCAAGTGCTGGGATTAAAGGCATGTGCCACTACCACCCGGCTAATTTAAAATTTTTATACAATATATTTTGATCATATTCTTTCCTTTACCCCAAGTCCTCCCAGATCTTTTCTACCTCCCTACCAACCCAACATTGTGCTCTCTCACCCATTCTCTCTCTCTCAAATTCCCCAAACCCCAAATCCCCCCAAAGAACAAAATAAACAAAAACAATAGTAACAAACCCAGTGAGACAAAAGACAGAAGACAAACAAACAAAACCCCAAACAAATCAAAACAAAAACCACACACAAACAACCATTTTCTGTTGCAAACACAGACTCAAGACAGGGAGAATGCTTATGAGAAAGATACAACGTGTCTGAAATCTGGAGTCAGAGGTACTGCTCTGTGAGCCAGCCCTTGCCTAGGTGCCCATGAACCCTAGGCTCCATGCCGCAATGCTTAGTTTTCTTAGATCTTTGGCTCCTTCTCCTTAAACCTAGATTCTGAAGCATATTTCAGGATTTTATTTCTTCCAGAAGAGAATCTATTGCTGGGCATGTATGGATCAAGATGTACTCATGACAAGTTCCATGCTGAATGAAAGACTCAAACAACCTCTACCACCATGTAGTCCTTTAAGGCAAAATTAGTGATTTCCGAGAATAATCAGTGTAGCCACAAAGGGGCTGGAGGTGGAATTTCCTTTAGTCCCACGTCTCAGCACTATTATTCTGGGCTTGCTCCACGCTCTCCTTGCAGGCCCCGGCTTTGCCTCTCAGGTCTGGTGCAATCAGCTCACACCCAGATCATTACCTTCCACAGGCTGCAGAATCTGCTCCCGAGGGGCCAAGAGTCTGACTGGATAAAGGGGGGCTCTGCTGTGGAGATGCATGCTCATACCTATGCGGGCTCTACTTTAAAGGTTAAGTGGTGAGCAATTAGAAACCGGCAGATACACAAAAGGGCTACTAGTTTTTCTTTTTTCTGTTTCTTGATGCAATACAATCCCGCTGTGTTGCCCAATGCTAGGTTTAAGTCGCGGCAGACCTCCAGCCTCAGTCTCCCAGGAGTTGGTCTTAGTTCTGTTACAGTGCCTATAGGAGGTGTGACGATTCTCTCCCAGTCTGTAGTCATCGCCTTTGCTCTGTGACGGTTCCACCTGTGGCTACTGTGGTGCCTGTTGGAACCTTTCCCAAGCTTACAGAATTCCCAGGTCCTTTAAGGCTATTTCACATAGTATGAGAGGAGGCTGAGGCCAAGAAGGGAAATGCCCTCACACCTACTTCAAGCACGCCCTAAAGACGTGTGTGTGGAAAAATGGCATATTCTCAAGCCCAAGTTCACAAAGTAGGGATGCTTCTTCCATGGAATTTAAGGTTTAATGCCAGCAAGGGAAATGGGTAAAAACAGCCTACTGTGTACCATGTGGGTTCTGCTCTCTGAGACTCCAACAGACCTTTCTCTTCCCATGCTGGAACAGAGAGGCCTGATGCTCAGCCGAGCTCCAGAGGGCAATAGACTCACTTTTACAGGGAGCAAGCAATAATAGCCTGCTGCATGCTCAACCACTAGATCCGTGCCTCTCAGGATGCTCTTGTCCCCTTGCCCAAGGGCACACACTTCCCAACAAGAGTGGAAGAGAACCACTCAGCACTCCTGATTTTTTTTAAAGATATCATCTCTCCATTTTTCTCCCAAGCAAAATATTTACTTTTGCAAAAATTCAAGGAGCGTAAGATTGAATGGCATCTTAGTGGTTGAGACTTGATTTCCGCCTACTGAAAGGACCTAACAGATGCCATGGCAGGCTGCTCAGTCTTTTCTCAGCGATCGGGCCTCCACTTCAGCTTCCTGAGACTGAGCAAGCAGTTTCTGAAAGAGCCAGGAACAAAGGACAATCCAAACACCCTCAACACCAAAGGAGGAGGCCTGGTATATACAGTGCCAGCCTAGACCTGAGCCACCATCAGCAGTTTAAGTGACAAGGCCAGGGATTTGTCCAGGCCTGCCCCAAAATGGAAATGACCTAACTGCCCTAGGAACTCCCTTTCTGCTGTACTTAAAAGAGCCCATGCATCCCTCTAGGGGTCTTTCACCATCTTGTTTCTGTGTGTGGCGACAGACCAGCATGCTGGGATAATAAAAACAGTTTTGCTGATTGCGTATGTGGATGGTGGTCTTTTATGTGACTTCTCCAGGACCCCAACACCTATCATAAAGGGTATATGTGTGAATTGGACATAGATTTCTAGAAAGAGCCAAGTGGAAGATGAAGGCTGGACATGGGGACATTATGTACAGGCATCTGTGAATTTAAGTGTACAGCTATGGCTTCAGTAAACTTGGCAGTGGAACATACATGCATGCAGTCTCAGGAAATTTTCTGCCCTGGGTTATACTGATCATAGTTAAGAGAACAGTCAGGTTACTGAAAACCAAGAGGTGGCCTGCTCTAGTCTGCTTTGCTGCTACGGTGATAAAACATTCTGACCAAAAGCAACTTAGAGGAGCAAACGTCTGATGTGGCTTACACTTCCGAGGCACACACCATCATCATGGGAAGTCAAGGTAGGGACTCAAGCAAGAACTTGAAACAGAAACCATAGAGGAATACTGCTTACTGGCTCACTCCCTGGCTTGCTCAGCTAGCATCTTTGTGCAGCCCAGAACCATCTGCCTAGGGCTGGTGCCACCCACAGTGAGCTAACCCTCCTAAATCAATTAGCAATCAAGACAATCCCTCACAGAGACACACCCTAGGGCTAAAGTGACCCAGACCATTTCCCAACAGAAGCCACTCCCCTCAGATGACTCTATGCTGTGTCAAATTGACAATCAAGGCCGACCAGGGCATACCCCGAATCCGGAAAGTCATATGATCTAACTGTCCCTCCTATTCTAGCATGCTTAACTTGGGAAAACTGAAGTTTGTCACATAATCATCAGTGTTTTTTTATATCATGTTATTTTGGTATTTCTCCCACATACTTATCGAATCAGCAGTTAGCCATCATGAAACACCGGAAGGAAACACAACAACAACAACAACAACAAGATCCACAATTGTCAGAAACATTCCCCCAGCCGGGAAGATAATTGCTAAACAAAGAAGAGCAGCAACATGGAAAACTTTATAGATCGTCAGCATCCCAAGGAGAGGTGAGGGTGAGGAAAAGTTTATTAAAAATAAGTAATACTAGACACGACATGCATAGCTCATTACACCTGGGCATATTTTTGATTAGGGCCACGGCAGACAACGGCACTTCAAATCAGATTTGACAGCAGGTAAATTACACAGTGTAAGGGTTTAAGTTGATCTACACAATAACAATGTCTTGATCATAAATAGGATTTGTGCGCCGGAAAATACATCCCATCATTAATGAAACAGACAAATGAACGGAAAGACATCATATCGCAGTGTGGTTTTAAGTAGCTTACCTTAGCAATGTAATGCGGGCAGTAAGTCATGCATAAAACCCTGTAAAAGCTCATTAAGTCGGGATCAGTCTAGTCAAAGCAGCACATATTTCAAGTAACTGTTCTTCCTTAGCCAATTCCAGACGCTATTGTTTAACAGCATCAAGGAAAGTAATGGAAAATAAAGCCATTGTCATTCATTATAAGTTATGTGCCCTGAAAACTCTTGCATTTTTAAATGAGAAAGACAAAGGACTCCACACAAACTGTGGTGGTAAAGATCATCAAGCCACATACTGAAACCATCCTACACAAGAGTCGTGAAGAGGGGGCACAGAAACATAAACACCTAGGAGGGGCAGACTGTGGTGAAGTGCTGTCCTCTGGGCTTGCCAAGGCTATCGCTACATGCACGCACAGCACCTGGGCTTGGCTTTATAAGGCTTGCACACGGTCAAGCCAGTTAAAGCACGGAGGAGTCCCTAATTGAGGAGCTAACTGGCAACTCATGGCTACTGGTGGACGGGAGAGTCACTTTTCTTTGGGTGATGGCCACTAAGAGGTGGCCTGTGCCCTAGCAGATGACCTCACACTCATATACATACGGGAAGTACTAAATGGGGACAGTGGGCGATTTTTAAAAGAGAGAAAGCAGCATGAAGTTATTAGTAAGTTATCTGCAGTATAGGGGTGATGCAGGGGAGAATTAGAGGTAGGGAGAGGGAGGGTCATAATTAAGATGCATAGTATAGTCCTCTGAAAATTTCAAAGGCTAAATAAGGAGCATAATTAAATAAGATAAAGTTCATAGTCTGGGTCCTTCATCGTGTGGGCTGCTAACCTGGTGTGTATGGAAAGTGTGTGTGCACACGTATATGCATGTATGTGAAGGCCATAGTATACACCCTTGGGTTTCATGTCTCAGGCACCATTCATCTTAATTTTGAGGCAGGATCTCTCCCTGGCCTGGATGTCAACAAACAGGCTAGGCTGCCTGGATCTACATGTCTTGTCTCTACCTTCCCAGTGTTGGAATATACGCATGCCATAGTTTCTTTCTCTCCTCCCTCCCTCCCTCCTTCCTTCCCTCCCTCCCTCCCTCCTTCCCTCCCTCCCTTCCTAGGTGGGTTCTAGATGTCAAAACTAGGTCCTTGTGCTTCAAGGTCAAATACTTTACTGATGGAGCTGTTTCCTGTGGCCAAGCACTTCTAAACACAACAGCCTCACCCTTAGGAGGAGCCATTTGCTTTATTGGTTTATTAGTATGGGGTCAACATGCAGGAAGTTGCTTTCTAAGCTTCCAGCTACCTCCGGGGTCTATGAGCAATATGCGTATGAAGGATGGCTGTGATTAAGGGGTGTGTGGAAAGACTTGCTTCTATTGAGTGGGACACCAATAGCTGCATTTACAGATTTCACCAAGTCAAAACAAATCACTTTCAATACCATCAGGTCACCAAGGCATCTGTCAAAATAGCAACAGCTGTGCAGTCTGCCAGGTGGCATTCAAGGGCTTCTCTTTCAAATGTGCTGTCACTATATCCCCCGTTACAAAAAAGAAAACAGGCCTGAACAAGGATTTATAGTGTTTCAAGCAGTTCATAAACTCACAGATCTACGCAAGTGCTCTGCTTGTTATGGGGACCCAATTGCTGTCTCCTCCATAGCAGACGGGGTGTGATGGTACAGTGGTCCATGTTGGTTGTCAGCTTGACGGCAGCCGGAGTCAACTGAAAGGCAAGTCTGGGCATTCCTGTGAGGGGTTTTATTGATCACACTGTTTGAAGTATGAAGACACACCCTAAATGGGTTTCTAAGACAGACTGAAGACCAGAAAGCCTCCAGCCCTTCAGTGCCAGGTTGGGACTGCCGAGACATCCAGTCTTGTGGACCATGTAAGTACTGGATGCTCTGCCTCTTTAGCCTGAGACAGCGATTGGTGCACTCCCAAGACTGTACCATGTAAGCCAGTCTGATACATCTCCTTTTAGTATATTCGCATCGGTTCTGTTCCTCTACAGAATCCCAATACAGATGGAAACTGACTACCTGATCCCTGGAGAATCTGCATCTCCTGCTGTCTTCCTTGTGACTCCCTGGCATGAGTCCTGGGTAACCTCTGTTGCAGGCTCTGCACTTCTAAGGTCAGAGTCACAGCTATGGCGCCACAGTCGGAATTCCTATGCAGATTCCGAGGCTAATGTCTCCTGGTTTCCCCCATAAATCCAAGCTCCCACTGCTGACAAATTTCCCATACAGATTCACAATGTAAGTATGAAAGCAAAAGAGAAGCCGATGAGCTTTACTGAGGTAGGTGTGGGTTTGTCCCCCCCCCGCCCCGCACACCAAAGTACATACGATACATGAGCTGTCTGTAAGTTTGGACTTCCTAGCATCCAATCCCTCTTTGAGAAGAAACAAAACTCTATCTTTGGACCATTTCCTCATGCCCACCCCTAGTTGTCCTGGCCTGACTCTCAATCACAAAGTTATCTCTTCCAGTTCTGTCCAAAAGAGGCAGGATCATGACCCAAACTAAGTCATCCAGAAGTATCCCTTGGTAAGTGCACCTGTGCTGCATAAGATTCCTAGATGAAAACTGGGCAAAGAGGCTTTAACCTATGGTTTCTCACCTGTAGAGTCTCTGGCTTGGGTTCTTGTACTGAACTGGTCCTTGTCTTCCTGAGAATCAGTCCCTGGATGTTTAACCCATAGACCAGCCAGCATTCAGCTTCTAATTGATTCTGCTAGTGGTTTGAATGAGAAGGCCATGCCCTCAGAGGCTCTGACACTTGAACACTTGGTCCCAGGCACTGGCACTTGAAGTATGTCCTTGTAGGCAGGCCTCATGGGTTAAAACAATGGACCACTTCCGGTTCTCTTTCTGCCTCATCCTTGCTGCTGAAGATCTGAGCTCTCAGCTTCCTGCTCCAGCCCGATGCCCGCCTACTGCCATGCCCCCAATGCCATGTTGGGCTCTCATCCCTCTGCAACTATAAGATGAAGGAACCTCTTCTGTAAGTTGCTTTTGGCCATGGTGTTTTATCACGGCAACAGCAAATTAACTAGTATGATTAACTTAGTGCTTTAGTTGGTAAGATCTCATCTTTACTTCAACCCTAGAACCTTAAGCAGCCCAAAGAATGTTCCTCTGAGTTGGTCCACATCGCTACAAGCACCAACAGCCTGCCTCTGAGCATCTGTCTGCACTGCATAGATGGGGGAGAGATGAAGACTGTACACAGAAATGTAGGCCACACTGAAAACAACATGGAAATGTAAAATGAGGGAGGCCATATTATTTGACAAGATTATCTGTTTATTTCAGGAAGAGAAGAACACCACAGAGAGCTGTGGTCTTCAAGTGACAAAAACTGGGTTCAACTCTTGAAGCCATGCCTTTCTAACCACACAGCTTTCTTTCCCCTACAGAGACTCAACTAGCATCATGGAAAAACAAGGCTGTGCTTGCATATGCCCCGGCGAATACAGGTGGATGCACATCACACGTGCCGACTCGGTGCCTATGCCTTGGGAGGTCCCGGCAGTGGAATAACAAGCACAAAACTGGGTTATTCTCACATTAGAAGAAGAAGGAGGAGCAGGGGTGACTGCCAAGCTCTGCTCCATGTGCACGGCAGCTCGCTCTGCAGCAGCCATCAGTAAGGCACTTGTGTGTTTCTATTTTGCAGCAAACCCCTTCACCGCAAAGCTCATTTCACACAACGGGAGCCAGCGTCCTGATAAGGGAGCCATCTGGAAGTCTTGTGGAAGAGAGACCAGTGACTGGGGCTTGAGATGAATTTTGAACTCTGTTGATTCATGCGACAGCAAGGAACTTGAGACCCAGTCAAGAATCCAATCCCATCACACGCAGGGCAGTGAGGAAGAACAGACGTGAGATATCAGAAGCCAGGGGAGGGAGTGGGACTCAGATGGGATCTACATAGCAGGAAGGGGACGTCAGGGGGCGTGTCCCCCTGACAGGACAGCCTTCTTGTCCAGGTGCTTCAGGTGATCTGTGTTGTTTTTCTGGAGCCATCTAGTTGGTGAGCTGGGTTGAAAATAGTCATGACCCCATTGACTCATTCAGCCTTCCAAAGACTCAAGGTAGTTTTAATAAGGAGGATTCTTTACCCGGTCCTCTTCACGAACAGAAGCAAATGGTTTTCAAGCAGAGAGTCCCAGCTTTGAGGGTCACAGTAGATATTACTTTCTCCCAAGGGAATGCTAGCTCCAGGGGTCAACATACTTGCCCATGCATGGCTGGAAAACAGCACCTTCTACTGCACAGACCAGGATTAATTTGGAATTGATGGAAAAGGATAGACAGAGTCACATGAGTGACAGAGCTAGGAGCCAATCAGATACCTGCAGGGTACCCAAAGCCAACAATCCCAGTCAAGGAGCAGGAATGGACTTGAGGAAGGTGTAGGTACCAAGTCCTACCTCCAAGTTGGATCTGTATGACCTCCTCTCTGTCTCCATGCGCATGCAGACACACACAGACACACACAGATACACACACACACACACTCCCATTTACTGCATTTGCATAAGTATGCACATGTATATAAACCCTAGGTTTTTGCATCTCTGGGGCCTCCACTGTTCATTTGCCATTTCTCAGCCAACAATCACAGAAGCTAATTCACCTTATCAAAAATGCAATTACTCAGTATCTTAGATTGCTGTTTATTTGACAGCCTTCTAATTTTCCCACTTTTCCCTAATTTGACAGGGAATATTACAGACATAACTAGTCTTTCAAAATGACTTTCACAAGGTTAGTTCTCTTGTTAATTGACCCTCCGCGATGGCAATTCATGAAGCATATTAATTTCATCTGTCACTTCCAGCACAAAGCAAATGTGGAAAATGGCCTATCTTTCATAAAGGACCTTATAAAGGAAGGGTGTCAGAATTCTTAATTAATGTATGCATATCCTCTCAACCATTGATTCTGTGTGGAATTTCATACCCTCTGAAGCTCCCTCCCTTTTATAAATGTTTTGTTATTTCTTCATGATGGAGGAGAGACACCTTTACCCAGGATTTTCAGCCAGGACTATAAATCAATACTGCGAAATAAAGCAGACATTTGCCTGGGATGATTCCCGGAGAACACAAAGGCCAAGGAGTTCTTGAATTTTTAAAAAATTTTAAAAAACCCTGTTGGGGTTGGAGGGGTAGCCCAGTGGTTAAGAACTCCTGTTGCTCTTGCAGAGGACCCAGGTTTGGTTCCCAGCACTGGTGTCCGACAGACAGTTCACAGCCATCTGTAACTCCGGCTTCAGATGGTGGATTTGATAGTCTCTTCTGGCTGCTGTAGCTATCTTCATCTACGTGTGTATGTACGCATGCACACACACCTAAATCTTTTAAAAACATTCTCAAGAGAGGGAGTTGTCCCAAAGGGAAAGCCTTACACCTCCCAAAGGTCGGCTTTGCTGGTTTTGGCTGCATCTGTTCTTACCTCAGCTCTGGCAAAGATCTGCAGCTCCCTCAGGGGCGGGCTCTGGCTATCCCTCTTGTGTTTTACACAGCAGTGAACTTTCATATAAAGAGGGAGCACTACTAAATGGAGGTGCACGCCTTTCATCCCAGCACTTGGGAGGCAGAGGCAAGCGGACTCTGTGATTTTGAGGCCAGCCTGGTCTATAGAGTGAGTGCCAGGACAGCCAGGACTATTCCACAGAGAAACCCTGTCTCAAAAACCAAGACAAAGCAAAACAAAATAAAAAAGAGAGAATATCCTCAATGAAGAGGGGGGACTCCCCAATGAAGAGGAAGGATCCCCCAGTGAAGAGGGAGGATGCCCCAATGCAAGGGCTCATTCCTTTCGCCCAGCTCCAGTTCTGTCTACAGTGTCAGCTTAGGAAGCCTTCCTTCCCTCAGCCACACTGTGAAGTGGCTCAGGTGCAACCTCCCAGCAGTCCCAGCGTCTCAGGCTGTCATCGCAAATGTCTTTTTAACCATGCTTTGCCTCACACTGAAAAGCTCCTAGTCCCCTTTCGAGGAAACTAAACACAGTTTCAAGTTCAGGGTCTTCAGTCTTCATAGAAAGAGAAAGTCTCAAAGAAGCAACTCCCCTGTTGCACACTGAAGCCGTAGAAGAGAAACACCCAGTGTTAGAGCGGAATCGAACTCCACCATTCACCTTTTCTTCCTTTCTCTCCCCCCCCCCTTTTTCTGGCTAGGGAGGACTTTCCTTTCAAACAGCTTGTTAAGGCAACCTCTGAAAGGCCATTTCTGACTTTAACAAAAGCAACACACACACACACACGTACATCTATATGGCTGATAAGTAGTCTGACAGTAATGCTATGTAGCAGGAACAGTCAGTTCTTTGTTAAAATAGTGAGCACGCACATGCACACATATGTATGTATATATAATCGCAAGGAAACTCAAGAGTATGTTAAAGAGCACTTATATTTGACTTCTGCACAATATATTTAATAAAAGCCTATCGTAGAGCTTCTATAGTAAAGGCCATTTGACTTCTGATTGAAAAATTCATCCCAGTGGTTTACACACAGAGCCGTTCCTTTAAAAAGTATAAATGATGAAGGTGGCATGTCGCAAGGTCCTCATCAATCATGAAAACGCATGTTTTGAATGAGAGTTGAAGTGTATAATCTATACTTCAGAGAGCTCGGCATGGAAGCGCCACCACAGCCAGCCTGAGAACTGCGTGTGCATCATCAGAAAATAATTACCACTCGCTCTGGTGCTATCATGCGGTAATACTGCCAAAATGCTGCTCGGAGCAGTGATGTGTTCTGGAAAGAATAAATTTTTTCTTCATTTAATCATATGGCCCAAACTAGCACCAGCAGTAGTGTGTGTGTCTGTGTGGAGAGAGAGAGAGAGAGAGAGAGAGAGAGAGGAGGGGGGAGGGAGAGAGCACTTGTGCCAGCATTGGATATGTTTAATTTCTCTTCAAGGTTATAAAAAATACTTTTTATAATAAAAGACATCCTATAAAAACTCCAAATATCTTTTACAATAGAAAATATCTTTCTAAAAGCTCAAATACCTTTGTCCAATGTTCCTTCATTTCTGAATATGTCTGGATCAAACCCTCATGTGTCGGCAGCCCCCGAAGCAGTGTTGACTCTTTAAATTTCTGTTTTAACCTAACATAATGAAACCCCGAGGGAAGGAATCTGTGGTTAGATAGAGTACTCATAGCCCTGAGGGATGGGGTGCTTCTACTAATAAAACTGCCTCATATTGTATTTCAGAACTATCTGCACATCTGCACACAGAAACAGCTTTCAGTAAGTTGGTGCAAGGATTCTAGGAGACCCTAGAGCATCCTGTGGATTTCAGATTGGGTCAGGAAGACACTGACATTTGACTAGCGGCTGGGGAGATGGCTCAGTTTGTCAGTAAAGAGCTTGCTGTGCGAGCATGAGAACCTGGGTTCTACTGTCAGAATCCATGTATGAAGACGGGCGTGGTGACTCACACCTGTAATCCCGGTGCTGGGGAGACAGTGGCATGTGATCTTCAGGGCTCAGTGGCTACCAGCTTAGCAAACTGGGGACACTCAAGTCCTAGTGAGGGAAAAACAAGGTGGGTGGTTCCTAGGTCAGGACATCTTCTAACCCACATATGTATATGCACACAGGCATGCTCACCTATACATTCATGTGCTTACATACATGTAAACTCCCTTATACACACACATACACACAGGCATGCTCACATATATACACATGTGCATAGACACACATACACACTCAGCTATATACACATGTGCACACAGACATGCTCACCTATACACTCGAGCATAAACACACACAAGGATTTGACCAGTGCTGGGATGCTAACATCACACTTTCACCTAGTGCCATGCGCCTGGCTCTCGGCTGCTGGCGGCGACTGTTTGCCATCTATTCACATTCATCAGCACTGCAAGAGAAGCGGCACTGGCTCCGTTTTACAGAGCAAAGAAAATGCAATACCCGTCACCCAAGGGCCACAGGTACTGGGCTGTCCCTTAATATATATGTATTCGCTCTTTATTCTACTGCGCCAAGATCATGGCCGCTAAAGAGCACAGCTCAAATCAAGCTCTAAAAGCGCCATGCCTTCCTATGACAGCACAGGAAAGACAAATCCCCCCAAAGCCCACGGCTTTTAAGTAAGCTGGAAATAGATAGAAAGCAACAGGTCTGGACAGGCCATAGGAAGACCATCAATTTTTAATCTGCTGGGGTATGTAGCAGATTCTAAAAACTTCCTAAAAGAGCTATTGACTGGAAGAGTCCATGATCACGTGTCTCTTCCTTTACACAGCAAAGACAGGTAGCATGACGGTTAAATAAACAAACAAACAAAAAAAGAGGAAACAAGAGTGTGCGTGTGCGCGTACACGCGTGTATGTGTGCAACACTGGACATGAATGCCAGGAACTGAACGCTGGGCCTCTGCAAAAACATCAAGGATTCTCAACCACTGAGCTGTCTCTCTGACTCCCAGGGGTGAATCCTACTTTAGAAGGCAAAAACTGGAAAAAAAAATCTGAGGTGCTGGTGTGGGTCATTCTAATTACACATATTTAAAGCTTAACAAAAAGTCTGCTTTGCAAAATAAACAATATAGAAGATCTTCCGTGAATGGATTTTTTAAAAAGGTTAATAAATACACACCAGAAAAAGGGAGGGAGGGAAGGAGGAGTTATGGAGGGGAAGAGGGGGCATGGGAGAAGCCAGGGACAGGTGAGGGATAGAGGTTGAGAATAAGAAGAGGGGGATGGGAAGGAGGAAGAAGATGGGAAGGAGAAATGGGGGAGCAAGAAGAGGAGAGGGAGGAAGGACAAGGAAGGCAGGCAAGGAACAATGGAGATGGAGAGAGATGGGGGAGTCTTGCACTGTGCAAGCCCAAGTCACTGATGTTAGCTGCTCCAGCAAGGGCATCAGATCACAGCAATTTCCACCCCAGCCTATGACCCTACAGGATGCCTGCCCCATGCCCTGCTTGTAAACACCCCTTCTCTTCTTCCCACAACACAAATAATCTCATTATGCCCCTTTCAGTCTAGAATGTGTGCCAATGGGCATTTGTAAAAGAGTTTCCTATCTTCACCAGCCAGCCAACATCCCATATGTATGGAGACCCAGTATTTGCCATTTGACAGTCAGCCTACAGTGACTACCTAAGCTCTTCAGGTCTGGTTTTCCCAGGTGAAATATTCCCTTTATTGAGATTTGTAGAGAATCTTGAGAATCCCAGGGAAACCTGGTATTTAAGTTGGATCTCCTTACTGCTCTTGGCCTCCCCCTTAAACTATGTCTTAGTCAAAGTTCTATTGCTGTGGTGACCCTTATAAGAGGGAGCATTTATTTGAGGCTTGCTTGTATTCTGAGGTTTAGTCCATTACCATCATGGCAGGAAGCATGGCAGCACACAGGCAGACGTGGTGCTGGGGAGGTAGCTGAGAGTTCTGTGCCTTGGCAGGCAGCAGGCAGACAGAACCACTAAGCCTAGCTTGAGCATTGTAAATCTCAAAGCCCATCCCCGGTGACACACTTCCTCCAACAAGGCCACACCTCCTAATATTGTCACTCTCTGGTAACCAAGTTGTCTAATCTGTAAGTCTATGGGGATCATTCCTATTCAACCTACTACAAATCAGCTTCCTGGTCTCATTGAGATGCTTCTACAACTAACAACACAACTTTTCCTAGGGCCCAAACTTGCCTCTCCATTTAATGGAGTATTCATGGCTGAGTATACACATCCAACTTCATAAACTTCTGGCTTCTTGTACTCCAGTAGGCTGCCCTCCCTGTGAGGGAACTTCCATATTTCTTTAAAAAGTAAGAGGTTCATTTTTTAAATGTTTTTATTTGTCTATGTGTGTCTTTGTATGTGCATGAGAGTACAGGTACAGAGCAGAGGCCAGAGGAGGGTGTCAGTTCTCTCGGACCCGGATCTACAGGTGAATTGTCCAGTGTGGGTTCTGGGAGGCAAACCTGAGTTCTGTCCTCTGCAAGAGTAGTGTGTGCTTTTAACTGTTGAGCCATCTCTCCAGCCTCCAAATCTGTGTTTCTCATCATGGCTTAGGGAGGTTTTCATATCCACTTAATTAGTGAATCCACCCAACTTCATCTCACTAATGCAGCTTCCACACCACTCTGGAAATTCTCCAGTTGTAATGTTTCTTGCCCAGTGTCACTGTAACCCTGGGATGGCTCTCTCCATGCCTGACACCAGGAATCCAGAGTCTGAGTCACATATAATACAGGCCAGGTTTGAAGACAGAAAGGAAAACTTTCCTGATGACTGTGGAGTCTCAATATTACATCCCCAGGTGTCATCTAAGCCTGACCCCAGAGAGTCAACTGTCAAGAAGAGGAGGATGCACCACGCAGAAGGGAGGCTGTCTCTACTGGCCTGAGACATGAGCCCGAACGTCTAAGGCAGGGCAGGCCTGACTTAGCTCCCTTGCTAACAATAATTCTGGGGGGAGTTGGAGGCTGGTATGGAAACAAGGCAAATGCTGCATGAAATGGAACGTTCAAATAGTGGTGCACACATATATACTGAGCCATCTTCCAGCCCCAAAGCTATCCATTAAAAAATTTCATTATGTGTGTATATGCATATTTTATGATGTGTGCATGTGTACGTGGGGTGGGTGCACATGAGTCCAGTGCTCCCAGACACCAGTAGAGGGTGTTAGGTCCCCTGGAGCTGGAGTTATGGGCGGATAAGAGTCATCTGGCGTGGATAATGCAACCACTGAAAAATGATCTGAGCGTGGTGGCACATGACTGTAATCACAGCATTTAGAAGGCCAAGGCAGGGGGATTTCTATAAGTTCAAGGTCAGCTTGGGCTACCTACATCATTCCATGCCAGCCAAGGATATGGAAATACCTTGTTTCATGAACACAAAAATAAACAAAGGAAAGTACAGATGACTTGGGAAGACATCCCCTCCGCTCAGATTAAACTATAAAGATAAGAACTTCTGTTCAGATTGAACATAACAGCCCACAAAATAGAGAATGGTGAGATTCAATTTTGGTAAATTCAGGCATATATTTACACACTAAAAATGTCCAAAAGAGACACAAGGACATTGTTTATCTTTTCTTTTCTAAACTACTTCTGGCTGATTTTCACTTTTTATATTTTTGAGTACTATTTTTTTAAACACCAAGCATGTATAATGTTGATTCTGAAAAACAGTAAAGGTTTATATAAATTTATTGAGAAATACATAAAGCCAGAAAGACGCCCTAAAGATAACACTTCCCCGTTAATGTCATTATTGGAAAAGACATCAGCACCGTGGAGTGGAAATTCTGCTGCTTCTCTCACTTAATAATCATAGAGATGGAACCTTCATGTGTGACTGTGGCTGAGGCAGCCATGGGGGGGGGACGCATCTGAGCCATCAGTCCAGATGTCACTGCTGTGCTGGGGTTTTCCCAGAAAGACCCATCAACCCATCCTAGCCTGATCCTTGCTTCTTGGGGTTTCAGGGCTCAGTAACTTTGGATTCGTGCTAGACACGATTCTTAGCATGCATTTTTCAATGCAATGCAAAGCCCTTGGGAACCTGCTTCAGGTCCTTTTTCTGTGTGAGGGTAAGTTTTGCAGTGTGGTGTTGGACGTGGGAATTCACAATGAAAGATAGGCCTGTCCCTGGGTTAAGGACTGCTTCAAAGGCTGTCACTCGAGGGCTGGAAAACTGGGTCAGCCCCTAGGAGTATGAACTATTCTTGAAGAGGACCCGAGTTTGGCTCCCAGAACTCATCAGGCGACTCACAACTGCTTGTTACTCCAGCTTCAAGAAATTCACTGCCCTCTTCTGGTCTCCACAGGCAACTGCGCTCAGATGCACACACACTACACAGACACACCACATATACACTCGTACACACACGTGCATGTGCACTAGAACATATAGCTTAAAATAAAGTAATATCTTTTTAAAAAATATGTTATTCTTCAGGTTGGGGAGATGGCTGAGTACATAAAAGAACTTTATGCCTCAACAGAATTCAGATTCCAGGACCCACATAAAAACCCGGATGTGGCAGCATGTGCTCACAATCCACAGCACCTGCATACACACGGTGCAGACACAGATGCTTTTAAAGAAAGCCGCCATTCTTACTTGCTTGGTTCCATTACAAAATACATAACGTTTTTTAATCTGCCTTGATTTTCTATGTTTATTCTTTTTCCTTTTTCTAGTACTGTGGACTGGACCTAGAGCCTGGCACCTACTACCAAGCAACCCACCACTGAGCTCCAACCCAGACTTGCTTTTACTTCGCATTTTGAGGCATGGTTTTGTTAAGCTCTACAGGTTGGCTTTGAACTCACTCTGTAGTATAGGCAGGCCTTGAAATCACTGTCCTCCTTCTCAGACTTTAGAGTAGCTGGGACAACAAGTGTACCACCATCTTTCTTCTTGGTAGAACAGTCATGTTCCCAGGGCAAGCATATGGATCGCTCTTGCTAATGATTCCAGACAGCTGAAGATTTTGGCTTGAGTGTCCATCAGTTGGTCTGTTTGGGCTATTCTTTGGGTCACTTGCTCATTTCCTCACCCGTGGAATACACGCTAAGCATTTTTTTTTTGTGCCAAACCTTGTTTCCACAGAATCCCTATTTGACCTTGAAGTACCTCAGGATGTGTCTGGCTGACAGCCTGGAGTGTATTATATATCAAGGGCTCTCCAACACATTGGCAAAAGCATTAGACTTTAAGGACCACTGAGAACAGTGCTTGGCATATGATAGGCATCCAAAATGTATTCAGTGGAAAATAGCACACACTAGAGTAGGCAGATAATTTAGAATGTTGAAAAACTGTGTGCTGAATTCCCAACTCCTCTCCTCTCTTCTACTCTTTATTCTTTTTCCTCCCAACCACCACCACTGCTGTGAAAGCAGATCCACAGCCTTCCAGATATTTCTTTTTTCTTCATTTCATCGACAGAGCTGTTTCCCAAATCCACACCTTATTTCCCACTATGGCTTTAGCTAGACAACACCAATGGTTCTCTATTTTCTCCAGTACTTCCTCTCGATCCATGGAATATTCCAGATCATCATGGAACTGAGTCTTATCATGACAGAGTTTAAAAAAAAAAACAACTTCCTTTCTTTCCAGGAACTTGTATGCCAACTTATTATTGGGCCCAAACACAATCTGCTATTATACTTTGCAGCTGGAGAAAAGCACCAAATGTTCAATATTTCTGTCGGTGATAGACTATATAGCCTGTAAGCGGAAATAAACCCTTTTCTTTCAAGGTGCTTTTGGTCAGCGTTTCATGTCAGCAACAGAACAGCAAACAAATTTGAGATTAGGTCCTGAAAACGTGGCTTTTGCAAGCATTGTGGACATCTTCATAGAGAAACCGTTGCTCACAACAGACAAAGACTCTGGTCTGAGAAACCCGTCCTGTGAAGTTGTGTGTGCACGGACAGACCTAGCAGCTTTTGTAACTGAGTCATTTTATTTTATGCTGGGCTTTAATTTTTTTGAAAGGCTAATAGACACAGCCAGATACAAATGTGGCTTTCCACTAAAAATAGTTGATCCACATGAGGCCAGAGGATCCTTGGCTTGGAGACCTTGCTGTTGTTTTAGGTGTGTGGCTGGGACAGCTACTGCTGATATTCTCAAGAGGCAGCAGTAAAGTCTACATGAAGTGTTCTTGGACCCAGATAATACTGATTTCCAGCCTGAAAGGATCTGGAATCACTTAGGAGACCAACTGTGGGAAGTCTGTGAAAGAGTTTCTAGCTTGGGTTAAGTGATGTGGAGGAGGCCCATCTTAACCGTGCAGGGTACCATTCTGTGGGCTTGGATGCTGGACCGAATGGGAAAGGGAGCCAAGCACCAGCCTTCATCTCTCTCTCTGCTTCCTGACTGTAGATGCCATGTGGCCAGCTGCCTTCTGCTCTGATCACTGTGACTTCCCCACCAAGATAAACTGTGAGTCACAGTCCTCCCTCCCTCCCTNCTCCCTCCCTCGCTTCCTGCCTTTGTCAGGTATTTTGTCCTAGCAATGAGACAATGGCAAACATAAGGACCTAGTCTAACTCCAGGAAAGCTGTGATGTCCCCATCAGTGGTGGCTGTCCTTGTAATTGCTGCCACCAGCTCTCTCTGTGGGTAAACAATCAGACCTAAAGCAATGTTATGTTAGGACCAGCCAAGCAAAGCCCTTGGTATTTAATACTTTTCTAAGTAGCTCCTGACTAGCATGTGGCTTCCTATGCGCCTTTACCTGCATAGAACGAAAGAGTTGGCACATTTAGTCTAATCAATTACTGTATTGCTCATTATAAATCAACATATTTGCATTCTGGCTCATGCCTTTGTCTCTTAGGAGACTGGCTAGTCTGAGTTCACCCCCAGGATATAAATCACTCCTGAATGTAGACATCAAATCAAGCCTCTGATTCTGTAAAGAGACAGCTAGCATGGACGGCAGCCATAACTGAGGTTTTATCCCAGGGAACAAAGAAGGCAGCTGACCAAGGGTTCTGGGAATTCCAGACCTCTCGCCTCCCATTGGTAAGTCCGCCCTCCACACTCTTGTCTGGACAGGCAACATCCACTAAAGCAACCAAGAGCGTAAGAAGTCAAGCGCAAGGCCAGGGGTACACCCGCAGCTGCCAATGCAGTGAGTCTTCCTCTAATCCTCACTGCTGAAAAATCCCCAGATAAAGGCTGCTGCCTAGCTTCCTATCAGGAGATTTGGACTTTATCAGATATGACCAGTGTAAAAACCCCCGCTCATAAGAATCTCTGTGTGTTTTCTGTTGCTGATAACCTAGTTTTTAAAAAAGAAGCTTCCAATCAGAATATAGTGGAGTACAGTAATTATTACAGAGATAAAAATCTAATGCCGTCTTCATTTCTGTTACATAATTGACCCGAATAGCTGGTTAGTCCTTCTGTGCAAGGGACATGCTTAATTACAAATTCAGTCATTTACCCAATACCCACATCCATGCTATAGAGCCCGAGGATCTAATTACCCAATAAGGATTGTAAAACACTCACTTCTGAAAGCAAATTCATTTGTTTCATAAAATTACTTAATTCTTATTAATATGTTCATCCGAGTAGGTATAAATAAGGAAAAGGAAGCAGAGACAATCAAGGAAAGTAATGGAAAGGGTTCAACCTTTTCCAATCCTGATCTGAGTAGACCCTGAGGACAGTCACGGGCATCTAGAGCTAATTGACATTTGTTTTCTTGTTATTTTTCTTAATGAATATTCCAATGATTTCAATTCAAATAGTCATAAATATTTTTATCATCCAAAGCAAACTGCCGACTTGGGGAGATTCTTCTGGCCTTACCTAGGAACTGCGTGGCTCTTTATTTGATTCAGGCGTATGGTTGTTGTATTTGCTTCAGGCATATGGTTGTTGTATTTGATTCAGGCATGCTTGTTCCAAACAGTTGTGAAGGCTGCAACCTTGGCCAGAGCTGGGCTCTCCGTCTTTGACTGAGAACTGCTTACTTCCAGAGAGCTCCCCAAACAAATGCAGGGTGGTTTGAGATGGGATGGGGTGGGGTACGGTGGGGTGGGGAGAGGTGGAGTGGGGTGAGCTGGAGTGGGGTGGGGTGGAATAGGGTGGGGTAGGGTGGGGTGGGGTGAGTTTTCAGCAGCTCACAGAACAACAAGCTTCTAGAAATCTCTCAGCTCTGCTCCTAGAAAGTCAAGCCTCATCCTTGACCCTTGGTCATAGACTACTCAAACTAGGCAATATGAAAAGAAAACCAGAACTCAACCTGGAGAGGTCATGCTGGAAAATCTACTTTCAAGTCTCTTGGCGTGGAGAAGACCACATCCCAAACTCAACGGAATAGCAATCAAACGGTCCCATTGTCTATGTTCATTTATCTTTAAACAGCTGCCAGGCTGTAAGAGTTTACACAGAAACTCAGTGGGTATGGTGGTCCCTGCCTGTCAAATCCTAGCACTCAGTGGGCTGAGGCTGGAGGATTGCTCATTGCTAAAACTCACTGACTTCCCATCAGAGGATTCAGTCCATTCTAGACTACAGAGTGAGATCCTGTCTCAGTCAACCAAATCCAAACTGAACCAAAATAAGATACCATCGCCAACATCAACAATAAGAAAACCAAAAGGCACTCCGCAAAAACAAAACGAAGTCTAAACTAGAAATGAATCATGCCGATCCTATGGCTTCTAGCTACCACAGCGTGTGGCATCTTAAATTGTACTTTCTGAAGCAAAGGGGAATGGATATGACACCAGCAGGCTGTGAAAATGACACTGAAGGGGACAGCGAGAGGGCTCAGTGAGTGTTTGCAGCACAAGCCTGAAAACCCAAGTTTGATAGCCAGAAGCTACACAAAACCAGAAGCTATGCAAAAAGCTGGACATGCGGGGTATCTATAATCTCAACATCCCACCAGGGAGAAAGGGTGGTGGGGGTGGGGACAGGGGAGTCAGCCAGAAGCTCTCATGCTGGGGCCACCTGCAGCCTGGAGTAAGCCACAAAAGCAACCGCACCTAAGGTGGAAGGTAAGAGCTGACTCCCTCAAGCAAGCTGTTCTCTGATTTCCACACTTGCACTTTGACATGCACACTCACACACACACACACACATACAAACACGCACACGCACTTCACCCCCATACACTAATAGTGAATGAAATGAACATTTAAAGGTGATACCCAAGGATTTTTTTTATTTTTTTTATCCTAAGGCTTTTTCTCTGGAGATAAATCCATTCTCACATAAACATTAGAGCAAGCATGATTAAAAATCATGCAATAACCATGCACATTGGAAAATAATTTGGGGGACATTCACCTGGTCAAGGTGACATCAGCTATATGAAAATAATCATAGCAAACATTCCCGGAATACAGAACAGACGAGCTGTGTGCGATAAATGAAGGCCTCTGAGGTCGTTTCTCTGAATAATTCAGGCTACAGTCTTACTCAAAGTTGGGATGAATTATCCACCTCCCTGGCTGTAGCCGCCACAATTAGAAGTTAGAGATAGCTTTATTCAGTCACATGACGCAGTAGGGGGGGTGCCAAGAAAACTTTCTTTGANTAGAGATAGCTTTATTCAGTCACATGACGCAGTGGGGGGGGGTGCCAAGAAAACTTTCTTTGACATTTTGGAAATGAATCTAGCTTGGATCTTCTTTCCCTTAGCAAAGAAGCATGTGGGAACGTAAATGCTGTCTGTAGGATTTGTACCGTCTTCTCCTCTGGGAGGGCGGTGTGTAGTTCTCAGCTGCCTGAACCATCAGGAAGAGGAGAAGCAGAGATGGGAAGACATCCTTCATCAGGCCTGGGAGTGGAGAGGGGCCCAGTAAAGTCAAGAGTTGGGTAAGAGATTTCACTTATTTCTATTTTGTGTGTTTCGTCTGCATCTATTTCTGTGTGGTGTGTGCGTGCAGTGCCCAAGGAGGCCAGAAGAGAGCACTGGCCCCTCTGGAACTGGGGTGGCAGTTGGTTATGAGCTGCTGTGTCGTTGCTGGGAAGTGAACTGTGGTCCTCAGGAAGAGCAGCCAGCGCTCTTCCTGCTCAGTCCTCTCTCCAGCTCCAACATATGACTTTCAATAACCAGAATTCTTCTTCGAGGAAGAGGGGTAACACACAAACATTTCCCCATACACGAAGCTGGTTCATGTGCTTCTCCGTGACCTGTTTGCTATGTAATGGAAAACTGACGTATTTGCTCTTTGACAGGTGGGAAGGCTTCAGAAACCAACAGGACCAGCAGGGTAGCCTGCTGCTTCAAGCAATGTTTGGCCTCACAAAGTAACCTCCAACCTCAAGTACTATCTGGCAAGGGTGATAATGTAATTTGGAAGGAACTGTTGCGCATGTCCACAGGTTAAAGGGTGAGTTACTATAGGCAGAGAGCAGGAGAGAGTCTCACGGAGACAAATTAAGACCTAGGTCTTGAGAGGCTAGATGTTCAAGGGCAGAGATGGGTCATAGTTTTGTTAACTGATTCATCTTAGAGTTACCTGATAGGACGTCTCAGTGAGGGATTGTCTACATCAGGTTGGCTCATGGGCATGTCTGTGAAGGGTTATATTGACTTTCTTAATTGATGTGGAGAGATCCATTTCTTGATTTGAGGCTCTGGGCTATTTTAGAGTAGAAGCGTCTAGATATGCAGGCTCGGGGCACTGAGCATGCCTGCATTCACTGTCTCTGCTTTTGACTGCGGCTGTTTCAACTTCCTGTCACCTTGACTTCCATGCCATTCAACTTCCTGTCACCTTGACTTCCATGCCACGATGGACTATACCGAAAATAAACTCGTTCTCCTCTAAGTTACTTTTTGTCAGGGTATTTTTATCACAGCGACAGGAACGGGAACTGGGACAAGACAGGATAGGACTCTAGCAAATAGTCGTTGGAGAAGCCAAGAGGAACAGCCCTGGGGAGAGAGAGGGGCATGGTGGGAAAGAAAGAAAATAGCAAGTGGCCGAGTGGTACAGGGTTATTGCAGGGGCAGCCTGGGGCCTGGCATGAGGAGCCCAGAGCAGGCTTCCATTCTGATAGATAAGGGGCCTGTGTCCTCACTGGGCGTTCAGGCGGCTGGAGAGCAAGTTGTCTGGAAATAAAAATAGCATGTGGTGCCTTTGGACATGCCGACAACTGCAACCAGGGTAAACCATGGAATGGCAAGAATGAGTGACAATGACCAAAGAGCAGTGGCATTCAATGCCAGTAAATCTTAGCACCCATAGAAACTGCAAGAGGCCAGCACAGAGGACAAACAACTGGATGTACAGTCCCATGAACAGAAAACTCCCAAACAGGCAAGTCTGTTTTTGGGACAGGATCTCATGTAGTTCAGTGTGCTGGTTAGTTTTCTGTCAACTTGACACAAGCTAGAGTCTTCTAAAGAGACAAAATCTCAATTGAGGAAATGTCTCCATAAAATCGGGCTATAGGACATTTTCTTAATTAGTGATGGATGGGGAGGGCCCAGCCCATTGTGGGTGGGGCTATCCCTGGCCTGGTGGTCCTGAGTTCTAGAAAAAAGCAGGTTGAGCAATCCATGAGGAGCAAGCCAGTAAGTAGCCCCCCCCCTCCCTGGTCCCTACATCAGCTCCTGCCTCCAGGTTCTTGCTCTGATTTCCTTCAATGATAAACAGCATGTGGAAGTGTAAGTCTAAAATAAACCCTTTCCTCCCCAACTTGATTTTGGTCATGGTGTTTCATCACAGCAGTAGAAGCCTGTACTAAGACACCCAGGTTGGTCTAGAATTCACTATAGAACCCAAGGTTGCTTGGCCTTCAGATCCTCCTAGTTCAATGGTTCTCAATCTTCCCAGTGCTGCAACCCTTTAGCACAGTTCCTCATGCTGTGGTGACCCCCAACCATAAAATTCTTTCATTGCCACTTCACGACTGCAAGCTTTCTATTCTTAGGAGTTACAATGCAAATGTCCAATTTGCAGGATACCTGATCTGCGACCCCTAAAGGAGTCGTGACCCACAGGATGAAAACAGTAGTCCTGTTCTCATCACCAAAGTCCTGGGATTACAAGTGTACAACCACCAGGCCTGCCTTTCTAAACAGGTAAATCCATTTATAGAAGCTAGTCATTGAAGGTTCTCCAAGAGGGGAGGTCCCAGTTCCAGGAGCTCGTGATTAATCTCTGGGTCCAAAGCCATAGTGTGGATATACAACCATAGAGGGGATGTTTCTGACAGTCACAGAGAGTAAAGCCATCATGTCCATGCTAATGTCATGATAGACGACATGACATTATTCCCATCATACAGGAGAGGAGACTGGGGAAACAAGAGGCTAAATCACTCATCCTGGGCCAAGCAGTTGCTAAGTGATGCAGTTACTATTGGGTCTATAGAGAGAGCCCCAGTATTACAGAGATGAAAACTTCCACCACACTGAGTGTTTTGTGAATGACTGTGTGCATACAAAGGCATGTGTCTGTATGTAGGCATGTGTTTGTGTATGCGTGCATGCCTGTATGTGTGCATATACCCATATGCATGTATGTATGTGTGGCTATAGAAATCAACTTTTGTGGCTTTTCCTGGGGCTCTGTTCACCTCTTTTTCCTTGAGACAGTGTCCCTTTACTAGAACTTACTAAGTAATCTAGGTTAGAGGCCCTAGGAATCCACCAATCCTGTCTCTACCTTCCCAGGTCTGATTTTTTTTTAAATTTTGTTTTGTTTTTAAACAGTGTCTCAGTATATAGTACTAGGCTTGAAACTCACTATATAGACCAGATTGGCCTTAAACTTACAAAGATCCTCCTCCTGCCTCAGCCTCCTGGGTGCTAGGATGAAAGGCATGTGCTACCATAGCTAGCTTAGGCATTTTAAAATAAGGGCTTTTGGAGATTGAATTCTTATGAGGTTGAAAGTTACATGGAAGCAACCTGAAATATATTTTCAAAAAGAGGAAGTGTAGCAGAGACCCTTTCGAGCAATGATTCAGAGTCCGGCTGTACATCAGAATTCACTTAAAAGCTAAAAATACAGTCCCTCACTGAAGCTGACCCCAGGGGAACCAGGAACATATCCGCTGATGCTAAGCATGTTCTAAACAAGCCGAGAGAAAAGCTGTCAACGGATGTCCAGACAGTAAGACGAATCTAACCGGGCCCTACTGTCGCTGCTGTGGTTTCTAGCCGCAGACCCAAATGTCCAGCGCTAGTTATACAATGCTCTCTTCCCAGGCCTAACCCAGTTGTCAGGCATTCCTATGCAGACAGTGAGCTCGCTCTTCCTGGCCCTGGCCTCCAGGAGGAATTTGCAGCCTGGGAGCAGGCAGCAGCCCACAATGCTTTTCATTAAAGACTCACTTGATAAATGTAGGATTTTTCACATTTTTTGCTCGTTTCAAAAAGGGCTAGGCGTGGGACTGTTCCAAGCCCTCCAGGGAGCTGTAGCAAGCAGGCAGTTAATACAAGCCCAGGTAGGCTGATGTTTCTCCTGGAACACAATTGACATCTCCATTATGCAAATCTAGGCAAATGTTCAAATCGGATGCAAATACCATTGTCTTTTCAGCCCAATACCCTTCAATGTTTTAGACTGCTGGTTTCATCAACATCATTAATTTCCATTCAGACCCCACATTTCAAATGATTGGCACACAGCTGCTCCTTTCTGTGGAGAAAGGGAGACGCGGCCACTTGAGTTCTATGAAAAGGAACATAATTTGTCTTGGGGTTGTGAGATATTTGTTGAAGACTCTTGGGGAAAAGGCTAGGCAATCAGCTCCCACACAAAAGTCTTGAGACTCATGTTTTCTTTCTTTCTTTTTTTTTTTTCCAGGTAACTCTCTCAAAGACCCTGGGGTAGCAGCTTGCTCAATGTGAGAGTGAGCAGCTCCCAAGGGGACCAGGTAGCCTCCATGTTTGTCCAGCTCCTGCTTCCTTCTTTCCTGCCCCTCATTACCAATCTGCCCAATGCACTTCCTACCTCCAGCTGCTGTATACTTCACGCCAGTCATTCAGCCTATCTGATCATCCATTAACAACATTCCCTGTGGTGGACTAAAACCAACCACCTGTGGCACAGACCTGCCTGTGAGACACCTCCCACGGCTCTCGGGGTTGAGCCCTGACTCATGAGTTGGTAATGTGATGGTCTAGGGGAATTGAGGGGGAAGCAAGAGAGGTGTTTGCCTTTTGCCTTATCTGAAAGCAGGTGCCAAACTCTTGACTTCTGTCTGGGGTTGTAGCTCAGCTGCTCTTGCAAGCAGGAGGACCTGAGCTCAACCCCCACCGCCCAGAACCAATGTAAAAAGAACCAGGCGTAAAATCACAGGCTTGTAATCCCAGCGCCAGGGAGATGGAGAGATGTGGACCCCTGATGTGGTCCCTTGCCCAGCCAGCCTAACCTACTTGATGAGTCCAGGTCAATGAGAGACACCCGTCTCAAACACACAAAACAACAAACAGACAAAACAAAGCAAACAAGCAAAAAGGAGTGGGCTGGTGAGGCGGCTTTGCAGGTAACTGTATTTGTAGCCAAGCCTGCTAGCCTGAACTTGAGTTCTAGGACCACGTGGTGGGAGGAGAGAAGGGACTTCTGCAAGTTATCCTCTGCCCCCCACACACTTCAGAGATGCTTTAAAAACAAAGTAAAGCAAACAAGCACAAGGAAACCGGCCTCAAGGTGGATATCCAAATGCCAAGTGCTTTTTTTGTAAATTTTTTTCTAGGTCACCATTACTAGGGGGAAGCATATAATTGACAAAACGTCAACATTTTGAAGGGACAGGGTCAGTTACAAAGATGAATAATGTGGGAACCGGAGGCAAAAAGGAAACATTAATAAGGAATTATTATGCTCACTAGGATGATATTCTGTTTGTTATGGATTTTCTGCGTTAAAGTAGATCCTGTCTTTAAAATTCTATTCTTCGGGGGGCTTTATGAATTGATTTTGAGATTTTTGAAATGCCACATTAAAACTTCATAGCTCCTAATTACAGAGGCTTTGGCTCCTGTGCTACTGGCTTCTCAAGGTGTGGGCTAAACTGGTGACCTCTGTGTTTGATGGGGTGTCTGGTGGTCAGTTTTTAATTGTCAGCTGGCTACAACCTAGAGTCTCCTGAGAAGAGACCATCAATCAAGGAACAGTCTGAACAGGTGGGCCTGCGGGTATGTCTGTGGGTGATGGTCAGATTATCAATTGATGGAAAAAGACCCAGCCTATTGTGGGTGGCATCATTCCCTAAATGGAGAGTCCTGAATTATGTAAACGAAAAGAAAATAGCAGCAAGTAGCCATGCGAACAGGCATTTCTCTTGCTCCTGATCGTGGGTGGAATGTGGTTAGCGTGATTAGCTATGACTTCCACGCAGTAATGGAGAGTAACCTCGAACTATAATTAACAAGCCCCTCTCTTCCCTAAGTCGTTTGTGATCAGGGTGTCTTAACACAGTGACAGAAAGGAAACCAGGACAGGGTGTGGCTGATTTTACCCTGGTCATTTGGGGGCACTATGGAGCTTTTAAATAGCCTGCTATGTTTGCTGCTTTGTAAGGCAATTTGAGGCTTTTCAAAATTTTCTGGTTTTGTGGTGGTCTTTTCTGTTTGTTTTTTGACACATGTGTGCTTGAGTTTCCCATGTGGCTGATGCTAAAATGGGTGAGCATCACCTCCCAACAGAAAAGAAAAAAGGGGACCGTTGGGTATAAGATGTCCTCATAGGTTACTGTAGGTGTATCGGCTTTGGCAAGTTGTAAAACCCTTGGCAAGCGGTGCTTAGCCGGAAAAAGTGGGTCTTAGGTTAGGGTCCTCCAAATTCCTTGGCTGGGCTCCACTTCCTGTCCTGTCGTGGCTTCTTGACAGACCCAGATGTGAGCGAGCAGGATCATGTTCCTGCAGCCATAGCCGTGAGTGTTCCTACCACCACACTTTCCCTGTCATGACAGGACCATGTCAGCGAATCAAAAGCCTACACAAATCCATTCTCTCTGAAGCCACTTCCTGTCAGGTCTTCCGTGACAGCAGCAAGAGACATAATTAGCAGAAGCCCTCAGGAGTATGGCCTGGGCTCTCAGACGGCAACTTGCACTTGTTGAGTTGCCTAGGAGACAGGTAGGAAATGAAAACTGCACCCTTGTGTCTCCTTCCATGGGACAAACCCTGGGCCTGCCCACGGACAAGGATTTAATATTCCAGTTGACAGCGAGACCTGCTATAGCCTAGTTTTGTGTGTCTGTGGAGCTGTACCTGGTCAATGGGGTCACCTTTGAAATTCTTTACGAAGACAACCTTGGACTAGGGTGTCCTATGAGCAGGTCTGTTTGAATTCACTTGCATACATGAGAAAAAGTTGACAAAGTTGAGACAGCTCTAATGTGGTACATAGTGACCCTGAGCAGAGAGGAACTCCTGCTCAGAGGGGAGGACAGTGGCTGTCACCCAAGCCTGGGCATGAGTGAAATTGCATGGATCTGAGTTAAGTTCTGGCTTCAGAGGAGGACCTTCTCAGACAGACTCAGTGGAAGGGAGGTGGTCAGGTGAGATTTGAGGGAGATGGCCGAGCCGNGACTCAGTGGAAGGGAGATGGTCAGGTGAGATTTGAGGGAGATGGCCGAGCCGAGACTTCTTTGGCCATGGCTCCTTGCTCCTCCAATGCCTGAGGACAACAAACTATGTTGATACTTTTCCTTTTGTAATTCATTTCATATGTTAACATCAGTATAGATGTCAAAATTATCAACATGTCCGAAGCACACTGCAGGGGCAGCTTTTTCAGTGACCTAGTGAACAAGTTAGAGTCACCGTCTTTGACTCCCTTGTGGGATGATCAGCCCCATCATGTCCACAAGGAGCGGAAACTGCTTCACAACTGCTTCGGCAAAAGTCCCTTGTCCATGCTGGAGACCTCATGCGTGTGCATATGTGCATGTGCGTGTGTGTGTGTGTGTGTGTGTGTGTGTGTGTGTGGTCAAGAGCATGGAGAAGTCAGAGGTCAACCTTGAGTGTTATTCCTTAGGTGTTGTTTGTCTTATTTTTCAAGACTAGGTCTTTCACTAACTTGGGACTTGCCAATAAGACTAGGCTGGCAGCCAGCAACTCCAGAGAACTACCTACCTCTGCCTCTGAGCCCCCACTTGTCGTGGACAATACTAACTTGGAGCACCAGCGAGACAGGGACTAGACCCAGGCCACTTCTGGGAAAGAGCAGCAGGGAGGAAAAAGAGCATGAGATGGGGCTTCTCCAGGTCACTGCTCTTTGCCTGGGTAGGGCTTGATTAATGAGGCTGTTCCTCTGAAGTCTAAAGGTGATCACATGGATGCCCGCCTTCCGGACAGATCCTGCTTCTTTGAAAGGTCAAGTAGCCATTCTAAGATAAAACCCGAAGGAACAGGAAACTGCACCTGAGAAGAGCTGGACCAGGAAAGGGGTCAGAACCAGAGCTGACCTTTATGTAGGGGAGCAGGCTGAGTAGGGGAGAGCTTGGGGAGAGGGTATGATGGGGGGGTAAGATAGGGGGAGGAGGAACGATAGGGAGACAGGGGAAGGGTGTGGGAGAGGGGAGGCTGTGGACGTGGGGGAGGGTGTGGGGAATCAAGAGGCCTGTTTTGTGATGAAAACGGGTGGACAGTTGTTCCCGGTCCAGCAGAACCTGCCCCTTCCTTGCTCTTCCACACAAATCACCACACCTGCAAACCCAGGCCTTTGCTTCTTCTACTAATTCTAAAACTGGTTGAAAAGAAAGATGCATATTGGATTTTAATAGACTACATATTGTTATTTTGTGTTACTCACATATTAATTCCATCTATTATTTATTAACTATAGTATCCATATTCACCAGGCTAATTGCGAATATATTCATTATGCTAATTTTGTATTGTGTTATTACGGAGTGCTGTGCTATGGCATAGTATGCCTTTACTACCTGGCCGGTTTCCAGGGAGTTGGTGAACGGACCTGAGAAGTAGGGTGTGTGCATTTCCCTTCTTTCCTTCCTTCTTCCTCCCTTCCTCTCCCCTCTTTCTCTTCCTTTTTCTTGTTTGCCCTCCTACATCTTCCCCTTCCCCTGCCTGCCTTTTATTTATTTATTTGGTATTTTATTCAAGGCAGTCTCACTATGAAGCAATCCCCCTGCATCAGTTTCCTTTCTGCTAGAATTAAATGCCTATAGCACACACTTGTTAACCAGAGGTTTTAACCTGGGACACGGCAAGCAGTAGGAAACAACCCTTTCTTTTCCCCAACCAAAACAAAAAACCTCTTCCATGTAGCAAGGAGGCAGGCTGCTTGTTCGTTCCCGGCTGCTCAGTCCCAAAATAATCACACAGAAACTGTATTAATTAAATCACTGCTTGGCCCATTAGCTCTAGCTTCTTATTGGCTAACCTCTTACATATTAATTTAACCCATTTCTATTCATCTGTGTATTGCCGCATGGCAGTGGCTTACTGGCAAAGTTTCAGCATGTCTGACTCTGGCTGCAGCTCCATGCCTCTGCCTCCTTTCTCCCAGCATGCCATTTAGTTTTCCTTGCCTACCTAAGTTCTGTCCTATCAACAGACCAAGGCAGTTTCTATATTCATTAATGGTAATCACAGAATACAGAGGGAAATTCCACATCACTTCCATTTCTTTACCTATGTTCTTTCATCTCTATCTCCTTAATTTGCAGAGGCCATCACTTTTGGGTATTTGGTGTGTGTCTGACATCACCGTAAATACATTCCAATGAGTAATATGGAGGGTGCCCAGGCATGAGGAAGCACCTTCAGGCAACAGGATTCCCCTTCCCACCATGTGAGGAGGGCTACCTAAGCATGAGGAAGTCCTCTAGCTGTAAGGAGTTTCCCCAAGCTGAGAATGGTCCCCCAGGGGACTAAGAAAGCTGCCTGTCTATGGAGGCCAGTGTTGCTAACACTGGGTATGGCCATGATCTCAGAGTCATGACTGTGATGCTTGGCTCTGCACTGCTCTAAACATGGGTGTCTCTCTCCATCATTCATCCTCATCTATAGACGCTGAGGGCTTCCATGTTGAGTGCTGGAACAGACCTGAGGTACATGCCAAGATCAATAAAACATGACCCCTTGCCTCCAAAAGCAGGGAAAGCTTTCAGGTTATCATGAAGACCTCAGAAGGCCAAGGGGGTAGCACAGGAATGATGCAATAGGACTCAAGAAGGAGACTTTGACAGGCAGACAGGAAGACCATAGCAAGATGGGACAGAAAAGAAACTGTCTGGCAAATGGCAAGAATTCTAAAGGACAGCTAAAGTGGACACCAATTCTACTATGCCTTAGAATCTTCCATGAGGCATTGGTTCCTTGTGCACTTGAGACAGGGTCCCACATAGCTCAGGCTGTCCATGAATACCATGTAGCCAAGGATAACCTTGAACTTTTGATCTTCCTGCCTATGAAGCCAAAATCCTGGGATCACAGGTATGTCTTGCCATGCTCAGGTCATGCAGTACTGGAGAAGGAACCCAGGGTTCTGCACCTGCTGGCTGAGGTATCTATCAACTGAACTTTCTCCTCAGCCCCGGTAGAAGAAGTTTTGGACACACTGGGCTCCATATTCTGGGGTTCATGGTTAATTGGCATTGGAGCCTGGACTTCTTGCTTTCTTCTAATATCTGCACAGTACAGTCAGACATTCCTCCCCAATGGAAGACTTAGGGATTCAAAAGAAACATCTATCCATCCCTCAAGACTGATGGTCACCATAGAAGAGGACATTCACATCCTGAGCAGTCTGGTCAGATGGAGGGAGACTTCCACTGCTGAATACCCAGACTCTCACTTAAATCCCTCAACAGTCCCATGGGGGAAAAAGTGAACAAATATGAAAACTATAATAGCCATACCCAGAGCTAGAATGATGTCATTTAAGTGAGCACCAGACTCATGAGGTTGTATGAGTGCGAACCATGGAAACCTGGTCGAGCAGGCAACAGGACAAAATTATGCCTTGGAGAAAAAAGTCCATCCCTCAGTAGCCCTGACTGAAGAGGCAAGAGGCACTTAGAAGATACTGTGATGACCTAGGCCTCCTAGAAGTGTAGACAGACTTTTCTCAGACAACTAGGCCAAATTTCCTTCTGTGTTGTCTCTTATTGATTTCCAGGATCTCTTTATATATTAAGGTAAATAATTCTGCCCTAGATGTGATGTAGGAGGGTCATCTGTCTATGTGTTACTTTCATTGGTTAATANTAGATGTCACAAAACATTTCTGCTCTCTTGACATTTGTGTTAGTAAATACATGGCTTCTAGAATATTCAAGTGGTTTCAGTACTTATGTATTTTCTTTTTAAGAAATGTCATGTGCAATGTATCACATGTTTATGTGAATGGCACATATGCTTAGTAGTGCAGGTGTGTATACATGTGTGCAAGCCTGAAGTGGCCCTGAGGTTTCATATGCCATATCTTCCTCTGTCTCTCTCTACCTTTACTTTTTGAGACAGGGTCTGTCGCTGAATCTGCAGCTCATTAATTCTGGATGACCTATGAACCCCAGAAATCCACCTGTTCCCATTCTCTCAGTGCCTGTAGCCATACCTGGATTTTTATGTGGGTGCCAGGAATCCGAACCTCGATCCTGTGCATCAAGCACTTTCCCACCTGAGCTTCACTTACATACAATTTCCTCTATTGCTTTAAGGGTTGAAACAGTCACCGGTTCTAACTCCACACATTCACAGCCTACCTGGTCCAGGGTGACCGGGGCCCGTTCATAAAGATGGGAGCTGCCCCTGACCTTCAAGGGAAGATTGAATGTTTCCAGCCACGGTTTTGAGATTGTGGCAGCTACATGCAGCGTTTGAAGGGCGTTAAGTTCCTCCTAACCTCTGGCATTTGTAGTTCAGTGACAGTGCTGTGCTTTTTTATCTAACAGAATTTCAAAACAATCATTTTGGGTGTGCACCCAGCAGCACTTTGGTAGTGGGGATATTTTAAATTCAGGCTTCAGACTTGGAAGGGAGGCAGGTAAATTTCCACTAACAAATCCTGAGGGAGGGTGTGTTTCCCTCCTCTCCTCTTGAGTTCTGTAAAAATCGTTGACTTACAACAGCTAAATTGGAATAAATATCATCCTGATATTAAGCCTGTTTGCCTCCATGAGGTATATATATATGTCTTCTGGAGATCTTAAGGTCATTTCCTGTGACTAAATACTCCATTCAAATCTAAAGATGCAAGGAACAAGAAAATGTTAAAATAAAAGCACCCACACAAAAGGAGTCAGAACCTGAACTGAGAAGGAGGTGACTCATTCTTCTGTAGAGAGCATTCTTGATAGTAAAGTAAAACCAGCAAAGAACTTGGCATCCTCTGAGCCAGGTGGAGTGCTGTGTGGTCCCTTTGTGTTGTCCACCAGGACGCCTCAGTCAGCACATGTAGGATGGGGGTTCCACAACCCCATGGTGGAGGTGGAATGTCCCCTGTGTCACAGCAGGGTGTGTTACTTGCACACCTGTAGTGACATTGGTATGCACAGACCTCCAGCATTCCCAAGTCAGTTACTTGCAATATGGATGGCTTGACTGAGATAGGAAAGACAACCTGACTGCTTCCTGTATTATGTGTTGTTTTGACATGGGGTCTGTGGCAGCCTAACTGAGAAATGTCCCCCACAGCCTCATGGGTTTGAAGACTTGATTATGCATCCTTTAGAAGGTGGAGCCTCTCTGGAGGCATTATGTCCCTGGTGTGGGCTTTGGGGTTGCATGGCTTAGTCCTTGCCTCCTATCTCTGTTTCCTGATGCTGGTGATCTGTGGTCAGTTAGCTTCCTGCTCCTGCCTCTGGCTATGCCTTCCCTGCCAGCATGGAGTCCATCTCTCTGGAACTCTGGTCCCAAACCAAACTCTCTGTCCTGAAGTTGCCTTTGTCAGGGTATTTTACCATGCAATAGAAAAGAAACGAATGTAGGGTCTCACCATGTAGCTTAGCCTAAAACTATGTAGCCCAGGCTTGACCCCACCTTGTGGTTCATCATCCTCAGCTCTCTGAGAAGCTGCGGTTACAACTGTGCCCCCCATGCCTGGGTTACTTACTATACACTTTGGGGTTACAGCTGTGCCCCTGCATGCCTGGGTGATTTACTATACTTTGGGGTTACAGCTGTGCCTCCTCCCTTGCCTTGGGTTATTTACTATACTTTCTATTGTGACTAGATATTATTCCTCCTTATAAAAGCTATTTTCAGGTTAAAGATGAGCAGAGCCTCATGTCAGATGTGGTGAAGTCCCCCTCCCCCTATGATGATGGGGACTCACGCATGCACTTGCCCAATCTTTATAGAAGACCTACTATGTGCCTGGTGTGGGGTGGAGAGAACCAGGGAATGAAGTCACATATGGAGCCCTAAAGACATGGGTGAAGGAGAGAGCTCCTCAATGTGTTCCTGGCAAACTGCCCTGTAGGATGGGGCTGCTCCTGGGTGACCCCTGAAGGGACCACAGACAGGACCGATGAGCAGAAATCTCAGTGTGATAAAAAGACAATGCCAGGCAGAAATCGTCTGAAGTGGAGGGGCTGGAAAGGAGGAGACAGACCCTTTTAGGAATAATGAAGGGTTGATGGCTGACACCCACTGTTAGCATGCTCAACCCTGATCAGGTCACGATCCTATGATCCTGCAAACTTGGCTTCACATGGGTATCCAGGGGCTAATCTGCTTCCTTTCTGACATAATTTTTCTGCTATTGCGATTATGTAAATGGTCTTAATGAACCTGTGGTATTTGTTACGATCCTTTCCAAGCTTTTGCTAATATAGGACATAAAGCATGAAATAGAATATGCCTCATTAGTGTGCAAGTCCTCGGAAGTAGTCCTGTTTTGCTGGTATCCACCCTCTCAATCTCTTGCTTTCTGGTTCTTCCCCCACGTGCCCCCCCTCACCATGGGGATTATTTGTTCTGAATGGAAGGTGGCATGTTCCTGAAGGCGGCAAGGGACATGTGGACTCAGAAATGATACATAACTAGCTGCAGTCCCCAAAGTAGATGGTGCTTACCTTCTAGCCCAGAGCTGCAGGCAGCCCAGAGCTGTAGGGCTCAGCCCTGGGCTTCCCTAATGCAGAGGAGGAAGATCACCACCCTCTTCTGAGCCCCCGACTTTACCCTGTGCTGCAACCCCCACCCCCACCCTGTTCCTGCTTTTATCCCCTCTCTCTTAAATTTTATCAGGAAAAGAGAGGCCAGCTCTTGGCTGGAGGTAAGAACTGCAGCTTCTGCACTGCTTTGTTTACTCTGTGTTTGGGGGTCGGGTAGGCTTTGTGTTAAACATCTGAATTCACTTAATCTGCCCAGACAGGAAATTAGCAACTCAAACTGCCTTTCTATTAGGTAGACGTGACCCAGTGGCATTTGGGGAGAAAGTATGATGGCAGCCTTAATTTCTCAAGTGTCCTGCAATAAAAAAGGACGAAGTCCGGAAAAGAAAGTCAATATTATCTCAAGCTACAGGGGCCTGGGCTTTCCCTCTGCCCAGCCGCACGGAACTGTGAATGACTTAAATGTTCCATAAGGCTGACTGTACATTAATCGGGACATTAATTGGTGCCCACTGTGTGCAACTGCTGTTCTTGGGGGTACAAACTCAGATGGCCGTGTGGGGTCCTCTGTACACATGGGCAGTGTTGAGGTGGGACAGGGCTGGACTCAGAGGAGATAGCAGCACCCCCAATTTAGCATACACCAGCTGACTAAGAACTGGGTTTATCCACTAAGGAGATGTCCCCAAATTCTTACTCAGCTAGGAACTTGCTTAGGAGGCCATTGTAGTTTACACCATGGGGGGTTTATTAGTGGATCTGGGCTGCGGCCTAGGAATCTGCTTCTCCAACAAACACTCTTGTCCCCAATGTATTTGGGAAGCATAAGTTTAGAAGCCAGGGATCCTTCCATTCGATTTACACAATCATTAACTTTGGAAAGTGCACTCAGCAAGTCTCACAAATTAGGCTCCTGCTGGGTGTGGGGATTTCTCAGGGGGGAAGGCAATCCCCCGCCTTGCAGGACCTGTCCCTTAGTGGGGTGTGTGGATGGTAATCAAACAGCCACAGAAGGCAAACTCAAACTACAAAGTGCATAAAGGGCTCCAAAGAGTACTAGCGGTACAAACTGGACCCCATGGCTATGCTCCCAGAGACAGTGGAGGACTGGCCTCCTTCAGAGCTAGGGACAATTTACCAGGATACCTTGACTCTCACCCTGAGGTTCCCTTGAAAGCCCATGTTAAAGGATTACTTCCTAACTTGGTGCTCCTGGGGGGTGATGGACTTTTAATGCCTCAAGGGGCATTATACTTATGTGCACATGCACATGCTCTTACACACACACACACACACACACACACACACACACACACACACACTTGCTGATACACATAATAAAAAAAACTAAATCTTTTTTTTTAAATCTCATTGTTCTACTGACATTTTGCTTATTGAAAGAGGGGCTAGGCACCAACAACCTGAGTGAATATGATTGACACATATTATTTTGGAGGTGTGTCCCTGAAACAGAACTGATGTCATAAGGCACTATGCTACTTAAATCCCACCCACAAAAGCAGGTACATGGGTCTGGGTGAATGCAACAGCCTGATGCTCAGAGAGTACATCAACAATCAGACACTGAAATGTTCAAGTTGACTACCAGCATCCTCCTTATCAGCTCAGACAGCAAAGCACACCCCTAAAATCCCCACATGGATGATTGATCCTCAGTGAATGGCGGTGCCTGCAGCTCTGTGGGCCAATTGGAGACCAGGCTTCCCATGCTGATTCTTTCACAGCTGAACCATTTCCACACTATTGGAGAAAGCTGTTTAAATGTGCCTGGCTCAGTCACCACAGATTATGCATATATGTGTGTATGGTGGGCAGGTCTTTCCCTCCCCAGCTTGTATACACTCCTCAAGGGCCACCAGGCCTGTTAACCCAAATGATTAGGATTTGCTGGGCTGGCTTCCGGCAGGCCTGAGGCTCAGAAAGAAGTCAAGAAATTCCACGAGTCTCTGGACTTCTGGCAATTCTGAAGCATCTTAAAAAAAAGAAATCTGTAAGGACATCAAAAAATAGAAGCTTCTCCAGCCTTGAAAAACGTTGGCCCCATGCTAATTTCCAAGTGTAGAATGAAGTACAGCAGGTGAGTATGAACCTCACATTCCCCTGTTTGGAGCGCGGTCTCCTGGACCAGTCTCTCCTCATGCAGGCACCCATCCTTTGTGGAGAACTAACAGGGCCTCAGCACCATCTCCGCTTACACTGACCTATTACCTTCTGATATGAGGTCACATGTCTGGTAATCTTTTAAAAAGATATCTTATTTTTAATTACATCTGGGTGTGGGCATATGCATGTGTGCATGCTGTTTCCCATAGTGGCCAGAAGAGGGTATCAGATCCCCAGGAGCTGAAGTAAAAGATGGTTGTGAGTCTACCCATACGGGTGCTGGGAGCTGAACCTTACCTTGTAAGGGTAGTACTCAGTTACTGAGCCATCTCTCCAGGACATCTGTCAACTCCTCCCCCAGGAGCATATCACTCTTTATGGCCCGGGCCATTGTCTCGTTTCCCATCGCACCTCCAATGGCGAGTGTCGGCAGAGACACACCATGGAGCGTTTTTAATGACTAAAATAAGATTTTCCTCCACGGATTGAATAAACTATCTAAAAATCAATCTGAAGATCAAGTGACATGATGCGGTGGACAAGCACTCTGTAAATGCTGAGACACAATATGCATGCTTATTTATTACTGTGGAATCTGGAACGTGGGAGGTCAAGAATAATTCTTGGCGACAAGATCTTCTCATGGATCAGTGAGGCTGGAAGACATTAGTCAGGCTAAAGAGGCGGGACATAAATTCTTTCCTCCCAAGTGCAGGGAAACAGGTGATTGGACACTGGCATTTTTATTGGGATTGATCTGTTAGCACAGAATTTATTACAGGATGTTTCTCTAATTACACAAAGTGAACCAATCTGGCCCAAGACCGCATGGAGATGCAAGCGGAGTTTCTGCAGGCGGTGCTGTACTGTGAGCCCTGCACTCCGGTCGAGAATCATGAACACGGCCGCTGTCGCACTCATGAGTTTTCAGTGGTTGTGGCTACACAAGAACCACACAACACTGAGACAGGCAAAAACATCAGCATGGGTGGGGAAGGGCTATCGATGGCTCATCCCAAGCTGAGTCAGTAGTTGATAGCTGGCNGTCATTTTACTTCGGTAGGTGACTGCAAGTAGGATTGTCCAAGCTCCCAATAGATGACCCCACACCTACGGGCAAATGGCCAGTCCTAATTGGAGTCTATGAGTTAAAAAATAATTGAAAAGTAAATAGAAAACATGAAGTTTGAAATATGTGGGGGAAGTTGGGATGATATTATCAAGATATACTGTATACACGTATGAAATCATCAAGGAATAAATAAAATAAAAAGAAAGGTTCATAAGTGATCTCCTCATTTGCATCAAGAAGCCAGGAAGATCTGTTTCCAGCAGTTTATAGGATGGGTAGGCTCAGCATTTCCATTCCAGTTACCTGTGGTCACTGATGTGTGTGTGTGTGTGTGTGTGTGTGAAGTACATCATGCTGGATTGGATTGGGGTTCAAATTGCAACCATGATTTCATTCAACTTTGCCTTTTTGGGACCGTTCTAAACAGGTCCCACTCAAGGATGTTTCTGGAGATGTAGTAAGATAAGAAGAAGCAGAGCTGGGAGCTGACCTGAGCAGTCTAGAGGAAATAGAATATTCTGGAAGACACAAATGTGTCTATAGACAGTATTCAGGGAAAACACTGTCTGGGATTCAAATGAAATGCCCCCCCCCGCTTCCTATCCCTCTCTCTCAGCCTCCTCTCCCTTTCTCCCCGACTCCACTTCTCCTCTCCTCTACCCCCTTACCACTTCCCCCACCAGCTTCTTCATCTTGTTCTTGTAAAATTATTTAAGATAGGGCAGAAGATCCTAGAAGGACATGCATACTCAAGAGGCAATCTTGGGATCTTATTTGCTAAGTGGAGAGGAATTCAGGATTCCCAAGGTCGGGAACTGTCATTTTCCACGGCTATGTATGTCATCAATGCTTTGGGTGGGATGTGACCGCTTAGCCATGGGCAGGGAAGGAGAGTTTTCAGATCTGCTGCCAGAGCTGAACCCTTGAGGCAGGAGAGAGGTGGTGAGCACAACCCACAGAAGCCCCTCCTCTCTCTCACGGAGCACCACTTAAGAACATCAGTCTGAGGGCCTGGGACATGGCCAGCCACACAAGGATAAGGACCCGAGTTTAGAGCCAAACGTGTATAGTATGAGTATAACCCTAGTGCTGGGGAGACAAGAGGTCCCCAGAGTTCACTGACTGCCACCTTACCTGAATCTGTAAACACTAAGTTCAATGAGAGACCCTGTCTCAAAAAATAATGTGGATAGCAATAGAAGTCATCTGACATTAACCTTTGGGCTTCATATGCTCACAAAAAATGAAATCACGTGCACACCCGCGCTTCCGCGCGCACACACACACATACACACACAGAATACTGGTTTGAAATGACATTAACTCTTCACTTTACTTGCCGTCTGAGGCTTATTTATTCCTCGACCATGAGCTGGAACCAGAGCCCAGGCTATCTCTCTACCAACGAGACATAGCCCCAGCCCCGCCAACTCCTATTTGGCTAATATGAGGGTCTACTGTTTCTTCTCAAACAGGTAAAAAGTGAGTGGCTCTTTGCACACCTGGACTATGGCCTATGGCTCCCCCCACCTCGACCATACATGGAACCAGAACGGCAGGTTGTATAAGAAATGATAAGCCCCTAGTCAGCAGGGGACAGAGGAAGCATGCCCGGCCAGTGGCTCAGAGAAGGGCACTGACTGGCTAGCAAGCTCAGCACATGTGAGCTATGCATCAGGCTGTGGTATCTCCATATGCATCTGTTTCCAGAGTGTAAGCTATCCTGTCTTTGCAAGGCACCCATTCCCTGCTGTTCAGCTCGTGTTTTCCTTCTATTCCCCATCGTTGTTGTTTTTAATGGAGTTGGACCTGGAGCTGGCCCTGAAAAGAGAGACTTTGTCTGCAGGAAATTTACAGGCACGGTTCCCCTTCAGGAACATGAAAACAAAGCAGGTAAAGGGAAGATAACATCACAAGTTACCAAACCTAAGAAGGAAATATGGGAAAGAGGGAGGAAGGTTAGGGGAGGGAGGGGGAAGAGAACAGAAGACAAACAGGGTATCTGCAGAAAGTGCTTGGCTCTCTTGGAAAAGAAGCCAATCTATAAATGTAAATGATGTGTGCATAATTCTTATCATGAGAAAACATGCCTGGGAGGAGAGAAGATGATAGATAGGAACGTGTCTTGAAAAGTATGAAGCATCCTCCAAGTGCAGGAGAGAATTAGAGTGCTGAACCAACCTGCTCAAGAAGAGCCATCATGCTAGCAGACGAGGGGCCTGCACTCACCCATCCACACCTATGTGGGCCTCCTGTGTACCCACAGCTTCCCTTCTGCCATCCATAATTCATGCCCTCCTCGGTGAGTTAAATGTTTTAAACTTCACAGTGGGGGCGGCCTCATAAGGGGAATTTCCTTTCTAGCAATAGCGACAATGGTTATAAATCTCAGAGGCCAAACCCAAGCTGTATTTTATTATGGACGTGGTGAGGTGCGGCAACATGACCACATTACAGACCGTAAAACCCGTCTGTCTGCCAAATTCTTCTCATAGCACTGTGTCCTAAATATATATTTTATTCCACCCAAACACAGCATGGCAGGGCCATTTGAGTGCTAAGAGAGTCATCAAACATCCCTGTTATACTGTTTTAATTATAAGCTACCCCCTTTTCGGGCTTCTTTCAATAGATTATTGCCCTGCTGTGTAATGCTGTATAAAGAAACAGCAGTATCTCTTGCTGGTATATTGTGGAAATTAAAATTCTCAATACTGCTTCAGTAATTAATTTCCAAAAAGAGAAACCAGTTTCGTTTAATAAAGAGATTAATGGAAAGGTAGCAGATAGATGTGGTTCTCGGGAGCCCCACTGCATTATTTGCTCGCATTCGAATAATAGAACCATTTCAAAGGACTTGGTAAATCTGGCCGCAATCAATTCTATTTCATTTAGCATAGAAATGCCTTGGTGGAGGGAGGAGGGTTTTCAGACCGAGTGGGCTGAATGCCTGGAGAGCACAGAAGTGACTGAGCAGCTGACCTCTCAGGATGATGATCTGTGTGGAGCTGGGAGCTCAGGTTGAGCAACAAGACTGGGCAAGGAGAAGGGGGAGGGGGGCCAGAGGTAGGGAAGAGGCCCTATGTATTGGAGCCGCCATCCTTAGNGCGGGCTTGGGTAGGGACAGCTGGTATCCGAGCCAGCACAACCTGACCCACTGATATCACCACCTTCTCTGTGCTGCTGAGTTTTCATTGTCAACTTGACATAACCAAGAATCCTCTGAGAAGGGCGATTCAATGGGGGAATTATCTAGATCAGGCTGGCCTGGTAGCATGTCTTACTTGTAAATGGGTATGTGAAGACCTCGTCCACTGTGGGTGGTGCTAGCGTTCAGGCAATATCCTGGCCCCGGCCCTATCATTTCACGGGCTGGGCCCCGACTGTTTGAGAGTCAAGAAAGCTAGCTGAGAAATAACCAAGCAAGCAGCCGGCATGGCTGCCTTCCCTTCTGTCTGCTCTTGACTATGAATGTGGTGTGACTAGCTGCTCAGATTCAGACTTTGACTTCCCCTCAGTGTGGGACTGTAACCGGGAACTGCACTGAATGAACCCTTTCCCAAGTCAGTATATCTTATCACACCAACAGAAATGATACCAGAACATAAAACAACTATCTTTTATAACATGTGACATTCAGGCTATTTGTTCCTTGTGACACCCCCTAGGAGGTGTGCATGACAGGCTTCAACCTCACCATGTACCGTGAGAATGTTAATGTATAGAGATATCACAGTCGATAACCAGCTGGGACTTCGACTCAAAACTTCTGAAACACAGCCTATGTGATGTACTAACCAAATGCCCAGGTAGTGTTTCCAGTCTCCCTCATCACACCAGCAGGCCATGAGAGCCGGCCTTTTCTTTAACCACAGAGGAAAGAGGAGGCAGTACAGGTTTCTCACCCCCCCCACACACCATATCTTCCTCCACCCCCTCCTGCTGCAACACAGCCAAAGTGGAGATTAGGGCCCTAAGATGACAAGGGAACACAGATGTTGGAGTTATGTTCACAGTGGTGGCTTAACCCCATCACCTGGTCCCCAGAATGGGAAGGGCATCTAACCCTGTGATGGCATGCCCCCCACACCAATCAATCATCTGATATTTACTGCGGTGTCAGTGGCTCAGGACGCCGTGAACTAGATTCATGGTTTCAGTGTTCATGCTACCTTCCCAATCACTGCTCTGATTTTCTGGGCATGGACATGACCCACTCTTTCCTGCTCCCAAGTCATTTCTTGCTACATACACTGCTTGGTCTTTTTACCTTGAATTCTGCAGCTATGCTCTCAAACCTGATACCAGCAGCTTCCCGCTGGCACTGGTTCGGTTCATTATCTTAGCTATAGAGACTATTTCTCGGCACCCTTTTGCAACCTCTTGAGCTCTGCTGCAGCCTCCTTAACTTGTATTCACTCTACAACGCACACACACACACATACACACACACACACACACACACACGTACAGAGAGGAGAGAGAAGGGGGAGGGAGAGAGATCTACTGTGTGCTATGTGGTATGTGAGACAAGAGTTAATATTGGTAATTAAGATTGGAATAAAAAAAAACTGCTTCATCTCAGCCAAGCTACCAAAGTAGGCCGATTTTATGACAAATTGGTATCATTAAACCTGCTAAGCCTCACAAATTTACTGTTACTCCATCCTGACATTGTAGAAAGACACAAGCATTTCTGTGTTTTCAGCAGAGTGTGTTCATGACATGTGTGTATGCTGGGAAAGAGGGGCTGGACAGGAGGGGGTAAAGTCCACATACTGATTGGCCAGACACATACCCTTAGGGTGACAGGCTTGATTTCTCCAGACAGGAGTGTCCAAATTTCTTCTCTAGAGAAGCTGACTCTTCCAAGAGAGAATTATTAAGAGTCCCGACAGCAGCATCGTCTGCACTGAGGCATGCCAACTGACACCCTGTCCGCACCAACCTCCTAATGAGCCTGTTCATGCTTTAAAGATAACAGGCGGCCAAGAATTAATAACAGGTGATCAGAGTTTCTCACATGGCAGAGACAAAAGCAAAAGGAAGAGAGGACTAGAAGCCACAGAGAACAGAAGAACACTTCAAAGAAAGCAACAACAACAAAAAATCCCCTATAAACAAAGACTTTGAAGAGAGAGCTTACTGCACTGGCTAAACAAGGGAGATTCTTAAAAAAAGAACACCCGAAGGAGGCAGAAAGAACAAACAGTCATTAAAATTATGATGGCAGAGAGCAAACAATAGTACTTGAACAGAAAAGCCAGAAGATGAAATCTATTAAGTATAAATTATATTTAAAAGACAAGGGTGTAAAGGGACATGAAGGGTAAGAAAACTGGATAGAGCCACCAGGAAGCCCAATATTGATTTAAAAATGTGTTTGGCCTAGAATTCTAGACCCAGCCCAACTGGCAAGGTTTAGAGGTTAACTAGGAATGAAAACAGCACAGTCTGCAGAAGAGGAGACTGGATGCTAGAGAGGCGAGCATTCCAAATGTGACGACCAGGTCAGACAAGGTTTTGGAAGAGCCAAGCAGGCATGGCTACCAAGGACTCCATGAAGAGTGTTAACAAAAGCAAAGTAGGAAATGCATCATGTGATATATTTTAAGATATTGAGGAATACTACATAGCTATGTTAGAGAGCTTGGCATAAGATTCAATGCCAAGTGTTATTTTTCCCATCCCTGTGCTTGCATTGTTCCTAAGTTCATGTGTAATAAGCACATATGTGTGTGTGCATGTGTGTGCCTGTGGAAGCCTGAGGTTGAGGTCATGAATCTTCCTCTTCCTTCTTCCACCATATTTGTTAAGGCAGGGTTTCTCACTCAAACCCAGGCTCACCAATCAGGCTAGTTTCACTAGCCAGCTTGCCTGAGGGGCTCCTCTGTGTCCACCCAGCATTAGAAGCTGACGTCCAGGCCCACCATTTTTTGTATGGGTTTGGGGGTTCTGAATTCCAGTCCTCTTGTTTGCATAACTAGAGCTGTGGAGCCATCCCCCCCCCAGGCGCCTAATAACAAATATCTAGACCAGTGAATAAAACCGAGGCAATTATGAACTCCAGGAAAAAGAAAAAAAAATGTATCAATACATGAAATTCCATCAGGGCAGTCAAGATAAATGTGTTTTAAAGTAGATTCTTATTATTGCACAGACTATAGCTGGAAGGGACAATAAACTACGTGTGCCATTTAAAGGCGGAAATCTTCACTTTCAGTAGGAAAAAGTAAACGTCTTAATCAAAATTACGGGGATAACAGCATAGTGACGGCATCCTTATGGACTGAGAAATATACAGATAAACAGCAGAAAGATGAATGTGCTGGAAGGGCCTTAGGTGCTTCCTTTAGCAAATACAAATTACAGGTGGGCACACCCATGGTACTTACATATATTAGCTGAATATATATTTGTTCATCTAAAGCCAACCATAATTAGTCAGGGGAAATTCGAATCCTGTGTCTGGAGCCAACCCCATGCCTTCCAGTTGCTCTCAGTACAGGATCTTGGGCAGAAGGCAATAGCTGCACATTGAGAGAATACATATAATAAAGAATTACATGTAATAAAGAATGGCATGGTGGTGAGTCCTATCTTGGAAGTTCGAAAAGAAGTGCTTAGAGTCTTGATAATAGAAAATAAAATTCTTGAAGAGTTAAACTGGGCACATGCATGGGAGACTTTCTGATGTGTTTGGACACTATCTGATCAGTCCCATTTAGTTGGTGATTGGTGAGATGTGTCCAGGCCCAATGACTCCAGCCTTAGCTAGGAGTGGACTTGGACAGAGAAGGGGTGGGGCTGACTCACAGGGGACTATCAGGGTATATTTCTGCCACCCTTCCAAATCATGCTATTAACCATGTAATGGAAAACCCTAGCAGAGTGGAGGGAGCCGCACAAAAGTCTTGAAGCAGAAGTGGCAGAGGGCTGCCCCACTGTATCCCAGTGCTGACCATCCACGTCCCAGTGCTTGCCACACACATCCCAGTGCTG
>LOEQ01000003.1:1307386-1332901 GCA_001685075.1 Bramus lutescens
GCTGGCCACCTACATCCCAGTGCTGGCCACCCACATCCCAGTGTTGACCATCCATGTCCCAGTGCTGGCCACCCACATCCCAATGCTGACCATCTACATCCCAATGCTGACCACCCATGTCCCAGTGCTGACCATCTACGTCCCAATGTTGACCATCCACGTTCCAGTGCTGGCCATCGAAATCCCAATGCTGGCCACCCACATCCCAGTGCTGACCATCCACGTCCTAGTGCTGACCATCCACGTCCTAGTGCTGACCATCCACATCCCAGTGCTGACAACCCACGTCCCATCCCAGTGCTGACCATCCTCGTCCCAAACCAGTGCTGACCATCTACGTCCCATCCCAGTGCTGACCATCTACGTCCCATCCCAGTGCTGACAACCCACGTTCCATCCCAGTACTGACCATCTACGTCCCAATGCTGACCATCCACGTCCCATCCCAGTGCTGACCATCTACGTCCCATCCCAGTGCTGACCATCCACGTCCCATCCCAATGCTAACCATCCACATCCCAATGCTCTCAGTTGAGGCTTTTTTCCCACAGGAACCACACAGCAGTGGGGGGTCATGAAGGAGCCAAGACCCTTCAAATAAATGGCCAAGGAACATGTCCCCAGTTAGCTGAGATCTGCCAAGTCTCTGTGTCTCAAGAGAAAGAAATGAGAGGAAATGGCTATTTTCTAAAAGGCAGGTCTGCATTCCCGAACAACACGCCTGGCCTGATCCCCTGACAGTGAAAGGTCACTGTTACATATTCATTGACCCTGGAACTGTGGAAAACATTAGGGGAGAAACCGGACAACAATCTCTAGCTAGAGAGTGTTCTGCATACAAATTTGAAATCATTAATTTCTGTAATTATTCCTCACCCAAGAGGTTATGCAATCGCCTGTATCAGAGGTCAGAGAACAATCCAGAAGTCTTCTGACAACAGCCCACCACTCCTGGCTCCCTGGTACAGTCATCCTCAGCCTATTCTTCTTCTCAGTCCTTTTGGATTTGAGTCTTATGCTGTGTTCATTTGTTTATCAGGTGTTATTGAATACCAGCTCCCGTGCCAAATCCGAAGAATATCACATTGAAGAGGATATATTTCTAGCTCATTTGGGTCATATAGCATGTAGCCCTTCTGAAGATGAGCAATGTCCTATCAATTTGGGTGGCGGATTTGAAATACAGCCATATTAAAACGTAATGAATTTAGATTAACTAAAATCTCCCACCGTTGGTGACCCAGACAATGTAAAACCATGGGAGAGAGCTTTTAAAACCATTAAAAACCTTCTCCGAGCTAGTCTAGAAACATCCATAGAAGACAATCAGTTGATGGCTGGGCTGCCATCACTCTGCTGAGCTTAGGAAATGCCCAACACATGAATTTTTAAAGAAACTCTTTTACTTTGAAACTTATAAAAAATTATTTTCCCGATTTCTTCCTGTTTTTCCCCCTGGTTCAGATTTCTTTGTTTACTTCAGAGAGGGCTTCCCCAGGTGAGGCTGGGGGACACCTGTGAGAGTGCTCCCCAGGGTCTGCAAGAAGATCCTGGCCCTTTTCAAATGCAAAGCTCATTCCTCCTTCCCAGAGGCTCCCTGCCTAATTAGGAGGACCCCAGGCTCTTTACCGAGACTGCACAATGTTTGAAAAGATGTGCAGGCTTCTCTTCTCAAACAAAATGCCTCCCCGAGTCTGATTTTATTGACACACATTGCAGGAAAGACAGCTCAGGCGTTTCTTCCACTGTGGCTCAGAAACCTCCTGCACATTCGATCATAGCATAGTCACCGGGTGTACAGGGTTTCCTGTCGTCTTCCCCAGGGGAGGTTATGGAGATGGAGGCCATTACCCACCATGCTGTCTGGAGAATGAAATACAGACCAGGTGACATGAAGCTAAACCCCATGGCCATGTCTCCAGGGGTGCCTGCTGTGACCTCTTATATCCAATATATGTGACTATTTTCACAGGGGATGAGCCGGCTGTGTCTTCCACTTGGATATTTCTAGAAACTCCTAGGCTACACATCATTTGATAATGTCTTGCTGTGCCATTTTCATGCACCATGCCACCATTACGTGAAGGCCTGGGTGGTTACCAACCCCTCCCAAGGGAACAGAATAAGCCCAACTAGCAAACGGGATACAAATTTGTTAGAGGTTTTGAGCTCCCTGAATTTGTGTGTCTCCTCCTTGGAAGGCACAAAAACATGTCCAGACACTACCAGTTGTCATCTGGAGAGTAAGACTGATCACAGGAAAGAGCCTCGGGCTTACAGAGAGGCTGAAGACCGGGACCATGGTTGTCTCAGTCAGCACTAAGCTGTGGACGCTCTTTCCTCTCACTGCCAAAAGGGAAGAGCTTTAGTCTGTTATGAAAACTATCCCTACAAAAGGCAGCTTAGGAAAGGGTGTTATTTGGTTTCTGATTCCAGGTTACATTATTTCCATTATTATAGGGAAGCCTAAGGAGGAACTTAGAACTTCACATTTAGAGTCAAGATCACTGAGAGGGAATGCACGTCTGGATCCAGACTGCTGGCTCTCAGCTTGCTTTCTTCCTGCTTATCCAGTCCAGGGCCCAGCCCATGGATGGTGCTGCCCATTTTTAGGGTAGGTCTTTCCAACTCAATTGACTCTAAAGACAACTCCAGCAGACAGGCCCTCAGGTCCATATGATCTAGCTATTTCCTATTTAACGCTCTTCCCAGGTGAACCTTGGTTGTGTCCAGTTGACAGAGTTAACAGCACAGAGAGACCGGGGTGTGCCTGCCTAGCATGCATGACCTGTGTAGAATTGGATTTTGGTGGCTCTGCCAATGAAGGTGACTTGTCCCTACCTGACTGGACACTCTGGAGGAAATCTGGACTCCTCTCTCCTGAAATCTGAGTGTTCACTAAGTGGCTAAAAGGATCTGCCAGGCCAGGTTATTCCAGCAGCATCATTCAAAGAGGCCTTCATTTGTTCTTGCTACCAATGTCCAGAGCTCTCCCAGTCCATAGCCCCTCCCTCCAAAGTTGGTCCAGCTTCCATCAGTTTTAGGAGTTTCTTGTCTGGTGTTAAGGGGGTATCACCTGGAAATTACTTAGAGACCTAGGCTCTCAGTATCCACCAAGCAGATGCTTCCATGCACAGAGGTACCAAAGCATGATCTGGAGAGTGTACGCCTAAAGCAACCAAACAGCCTGTTTCCCAGATCCCTTCAGGTGAAGCTGTTCCACACAGACTCCATGGTGCCACATAGGAGACCAAGACCAACTCTAGGATTCCTGGAACTAGGTGCTCATAGGCATTTCATTCTTTCTAGGATGCTGAACTCCTAGCCCCATACACTCCTGCCCCACCCCTTAAGGACTTTCATAAAAACATACTTGTACATAGTATCTTCGATCAGCATTTCAAAAACTGGGTGTTCTAATTCACATTTGAAGCACAGAATCATTTGCAGGTCATGACCAACATCTTAAATAGCATAAGATGGAGGAGAAGAACTGGGAAGCAGGGTGAGGTGGGGAATGACGAGTACAAGCCCTGTAGCTTGTGCTGAGCACACACATGTTGGGAATACACTCTGGAAAGCCAGGGCTGTCTTAGAAGAAGAGTCGATTTCATCATGAAACATCTAAAACCCATCTTTTACCTTTATCCTAAGAAAGAGCCATATAACATTGCCTTCTGCATATCTTTCAGTTGTTAAAATCTCTCAGGAGTCAGGACCAGAGGGCTGGCTTGGTGGGTAAGGGCACTTGCCACCAAGCCTGACAACCTGACTTTGATCCCCAGAACCCAGAGGGTGAGCAGAGATAACTGCCTCCCACATGTTGTCTGACTTCCACACATGTGCTAATGGCACACTAGCACATGTGTACAAATACACAATAAATAGGTGTAATTATGTAATTTTAAAAAGAGATAAAATTAGTTATAGATAACATTTATTAGGTTCCATGACGACCCATCACAAATTAACCTTAGAATTTCATCCCTGAAAGAAGTTTGCCTTCCCAGGTTTGAAGAGGAACTGTGACTCACCACACTGGAAGCAGAAGGGGACTCTCTGTAGCTCTTTGCTCTGAACTGGGAGGTTTGCTGGCATTAAGTTTTAAGCCTGACCATGGCAAGGCTGCCTAGGCAGGATTTTGTCTCCTGACATTACCTTGATTTTATGTGAACCATTTCTAGCTGCCTCTGGGCTTACATACTATGTTATGACAATTTGACACTTCTTTAGGGGAAGTATCTATGAAGCAAATTAAGCAAGGCAAGACATAAAAAGGCATATCCCCTGGCCATCTGATCAAAAAGTGGGTAGAGCCGGGTGGTGGTCGTGCATGCCTTTAATCCCAGCACTTGGGAGGCAGAGGCAGGCAGATCTCTGAGCTTGAGGCCAACCTGGTCTACAAGAGCTAGTTCCAGGACAGGCTCCAAAGCTACANCAGTAGAGAAGCCAAGCCTGGTGACTATCACAGCTCTTAGATTTGCACCAGTCTAACTTAAACCTTCCTCTTAACTACTGTCTCCCCTTCCTCCATCTCATCCAAACACTGCAGCAACAGCAGCAGCAGCAGCAACACGGTCCATCTTCCTGTCTTTCCACAGCTCTAACTATGGGGGCTCACGGCCCTCTCCCATCAAGACACTTAAGGACACGGCTAGCAGTGACAGGTAGTATTTAGGACACAGAGCAGAACCTGTGCTATCTTTCCAGCTCCCTTTGTTTATATATCAAACGGGACGCAGAACTTGCCCTCCTTAAAGGGAGGCAAGGTAGTGATGCAGAATGGATCTTCTGGAGGTGGCACTTGACCAGGAGTGAAAGATTTATGCAGACAAGAAAGTATGAGAACAGGTCACGTGCCTGTCGTTTATAGCATCGGGATGTGCTCTATGCCATTAACTTTTAATTAACTCAATTAGGGCTCAGAATGTCTGACACCATGATGAGCACATACAAACACTCCTGTTGGTGTCATGCTAAATTAACGTCTTGGAATGGCAAGATCTCTTCTGGCGTTAATGGCTTCTCTGCCATAGAGCTGTTAATTGTCCTTGGCACCTATGTGTTGGTCACATCAGAGATGTGCCAGTAGTCCCCAGAGTGCACATTCCAGAAATCCACACGAGACAGAACAAGGCGTTTTCATCCTTCAGAGCTTGGCCTCTGTTTCCAGCATGATGGTTCCTCCAGTATGCTTTTCCTAGCTCCATCCTTATTTTGCTGAGCATCTATAGATAGCCTGAAGTCTACTTTCTATTGTCTACATTAAGCAGATTCACCCATGGCCATCCACTGCCTCTCAAACTGGTGTTTTCTGGACACAACAGTGTAGTTGCATACATGAGCTCACAGCATTTGGGGCAAGGTGCTAAGACCTGAATAAGTACCTAGACAACAGCCCAGCATGGAGGAGGAAGATGGGCATGAAGCCCCACCCCTCGCTGATGAACCACTGGTGACTCCTAGCTGATGAACCACTGGTGGTTGATAGCTGCCCAGAAAAGAGCAGTCAGTTTTGCCTTTGTCTTTTTAAGTGGTGACTTCTGGCAAGCACAACACGCTTCAGAGAATGGGCAGCAGCGATTAGACTTGATGGGTTAAAAAAAATAAAGACACAAAGATGGGTGAGTGTGGAATGGGAGGAAGACCTGGGAATATGTGGGGAAGGATATGAATACAGTCAAAACACAGCCTAGAAGACTCTCAGAGAATGAATAGTATATATAAAGAAGGTTCTTAAAAATCAGAACCACAGCTGTTGTTGGGGGCTATTTTCAATATAGCATTGCAGTTTCAACTAGGGGAGCCCTTCCAGGTTCCCCCTTCTGAAAGGATTAACAGTAGAAATGTATTTTCATACTCAGGCATTGGCTATGCCTCTTGAGAGCTAAGCTTTCCAGCTAAATCAATGTCCTCACTCATCTTAATTAACACTATTTGTATTAGTCATTGTCTTAAAAAAAAGCTCCAAACAACCACCAATTTGTGTTCAGTTATAAAGGCCCCGTTTAATTTATCACCACACACATTTAATCAAGAGAATTTGAGAATAAATCTTTAAAATGATCAGACTGGCTAGTGTGTAGTCCTTTCCCACGGAGTGTTTTCTCTGCCAATCTTTCAAACTTTACACTGTGGTTCTGACGTCAGAACACTGGGACCCTTGCTGACTGAGAGCTTCGGGTCAGAGCTGAAGAGGAGGGGGTGGGAGAGCAATTTCTTTGAACCTTGAACTTCAGGACCTCCCTGGATGCTCCTTATAAGAAACACTTTCTATAAACAAAGCGGTAACCAAGGAGGTTGAAGATCACTGGGGTCTTGACTCCAGGGAGGCTTCTTGGAATTTGCCAAGCTCAACAAGGCTTCCCCTTCTGTTGGCCTTTACCTTTCTGTCCCTGTGCCCATGAAACCTCACTTTCTTTTTCCTGTTCATCTTGAGTAGGGAGGATCAACCACACTTCTTCCAGAAGTCTTCCTGCGGCCTGGGGAAATGATCGGATCAGTTAAGCACTCGTATTGAAACTGTGCGGACCTAAGTTCTGCTCTTCAGGACCTATGGGACACGGCAGCAGACATTTGCAGTGTCAATGAGTGTGACATGGGAGGTGGAGACAAGAGGGTCCCTCGAGCTTACTGAACAGCTGGTTTAGCAATGTCGTGAGGCCAAAGGGAGACTGTTTCAAACAAAAGAAATCAGAAGCCTGAGGACCAACATCCAAAGTTATCCTGACCTTCACAGACACACTTATATATACATGTGTATATACACACACACACACACACACACCCTGCCCCCACACTACGATATCACATCCTACATTCCTGCAGGGTCTTCTCCTTTTCCTTTAGTATTATCATTTATTCACTGCTTGGTTCCTGACCAGCTAGCAAGGCCCCAGACTCAGCTCCCAGAGTTCAGGAAGGCCTGGGAACTTTGAGAGGTCAGGAACCAACTTCCCTTCATGGCAGACGCCTTGCCACCTCCTCTGCCCCTTTACTATTTTTTCAACACTCTTCCAGGTGCCCTTGGCCCTGTGAGAACTCTGAGCATCAATTCCTCATAAATACTTAACAATTTTATTCAAACACCCCTTATGTGGAGTTCACGCACACACATCTACTTTAGTCCACATTGGCGCTGAGAGGTCAGGTCCGCATCACATCCCTCTAGGTGTGGCTTAATGGAGCTGTGGGCCTCACATGGAATAAAGTGGTAGGCATGTCCCTGACATTGCGTCATGCGATCTTCAGGTCAGTCTCAGGGATCGAGACTCTCTCTCTGGGAGAAGAGACAGAAAAGCTCCATGGTTTGTTCAATCCAGGAAAGACAGAGCTGGAACTTGAGCTTGGCCCTGCTCCCGCCTCTGTGCCACTGCACTGTAGCTGTTGCAAAATAGTGCACAGAAGTCCCCTGGACTATAGTCTATGCACTCTGCATCCATTCTGCTATTGAAACAGCAACACAATGGCTCTAGAGGCCTAGCAGGGACAGGGCAATGTTAGCAATGACCTTTACTTTTGAGCCAGCACAGGCCTTATAAAAGGAGCCAGGGTGGAGTAGGAGGTATTTCATTGGTAGGATGAATGAGCCATTCTTTTTGGGCATCGTGACGGGACCTTTCTCGCGTGGTGAAAGAGCCAAATCATTGAATACATTCACGGAGACATTCTCCAGCATTTAAGAAGCTTACTAGCTTTTCATCTGTAGGAAAGCCCTTCTGTACGTGTGCTCTGAATGTTACAGAACAGATACATGTAAATACCATACAACTGGTCCTGGTTCAAAGCCAGGGAAGGGTCAGGGAGCCTGGCAGCATAGGGGCCATCTTTCCACCTCTCTTAATTGCAAAACCCTCTGTGATGGCCATACAGCCTTGCTGAGAAGGTTGTGACATGCCCGGACTTGGTACAATTAGCTTGGAGGGATGAATCCTCCATCTTTCTCATTGTCAATTTCCTTTACAGACAGGGTTTTTTTTTCATCGAAACAAAAAGAGAGGCTGTGTGTATCCTCCTGCTTGCATGAGCCATCTGTCACAGACACCTTGGGCAGTGCAGCTACGAGCAGCGTGAGGAATACTTTGATCAACTGCAGCCCACAAAAAAAGAGCCTGCCTCTTGTTTTCGTTCAGATGAAGCTGAGCATCTTGCCTGACATTTCCCCTATGAGGGACATTTTTACAAGGAATTTAATTGAGCCTCTTAGACTTGGTGGAGGAATCAGTTACTATCATTGTTACCATCAGCCAAAAGGAGTTGGATGAAGCTCAAATGGAGGAAACACCATATAAGTAAAAATCTGGGAGAATTATTGAGCAGCCTGAAGGTTTGGGATTTTTAAAGGTTTATTTATACCTACATCAACCTCCACCGGATTCAAGGTGGCTTGCATGACTAAGCACGCTGATGTATAATTATGGGGAGATGAAAAGAAGGATCAAAGGAAACAGAAAGCTGGAGAAGACGAGAGAATTAGCCTGCCACAAAGACGCAGAGAACTACGAGTTTGGCCTTGCTCGTCTTGTTAGCCAGAGTGAAGAGAACATGGTCAGAAACTCAGACTGCTTCTGGTGGTGGGAATGAGGGAGAATCTCTGCTACCTCAAAGAGGTTACCAGTTCTGAGGTCCAAAAGCATCTGTGCGTTGTCTTCCCGGAGACTGGCACTGTGCACCTTCCAGCCCACTGCAAGGAGCTGCTGATGACTGGGGGTCAGACAGTGAGCTGTGTACATGCTCAGGCATTGCATGGTGGAATAGTCCTTAGACTAGGAGGCTGAGATCCAAAGGAGCGGTGGCATCCCGACAGTCACATGCCTCCTAATAAACACAGGAGGGCTGCAGGTAAGCCTTCAGTCTTATCAGATATTCCCACATGCCTGAGTTTTCCCTCTCCTGCCTCAACTTTGGGTCAAGTGAACCTAGGACCTGTCCCCTGTCACTCAGAAATGTAATCAGATCCCTGGGGCACTTACATGGCCTCAGGGCACAGCCTCTCCATTCAACATTGACCAGGGTCGGACGTTATGATTACCGAGGTTTGCCACATCAGCTCCCCCAGCTCATTCTGGCTGCATGATCTCAGATGGCTTCCAGCAGAGCACACGCCACGCCCAGAGCATGGCCACTGCTTCTTCCAGTGGAAGTAGTTTGATGGAGATGACTATTGGGAAGGAACTCAGGCAGACAAGGCCACCTTCTAAATCCCACCCAAGCGAGATCTAAGCTGTCATGCGCCAGACCCACAGAATGGCATAACCCTCCCCGGGTATCTGGCACCTTATCCCAGAAGAAGCAGATAGCATGGCCTTGCTCTCTGAATAGTACCAAATCATACAAGGCCATGATAGAGAGAACACCTACAATGCAAGAGATTTTGACATCTATGAGGACAACTTTTCAAAGTTATCGTAAGCTTGATTTGAAGGTTTTGCTAGTTGTTTGGCTGGAGGACTGGGAGCAAGCCTTAGTAAGAGAAACTTTCCACCTCTGGCTGAGTACTCTCTCTGCACAAGGTGCTGTGCTGAGTACTCCCTGAAATGCATTACTCGGGAACACATGGGTGTTACATTATGGGATCCACTTTAGAATACAAACAAGGGAGTTTAGAAAGCTACTGTCTACTACAAAGGGACAGAGATGGGGTTTCAAACAGGATGCTTGGGTCCCACTGCTTCATATCCTGACCTTTGACAGCACTGGCATCTGCCTAGGTAATTCTTTACTGTGTGGGTATGAAGGGCTCTGACAGCTCCCACTGCCTGAGCAGACTTCTGGCGTATCAAAAGTAACTCCCCTTCCTAGCAATGATAATCCATATGCCTTCAGACATTTCTAGGTGTCTCCGAATGGGCCAATCACATCCACTCCAGGTTGGAAGGCCTCACTATCCCCACTCAGCCAGGCGTGACTTGGCTCAGCCTGTGTCCCCACTGTCCTCGGCACCAGAGAAGATGACAGGACTCACTTTAGAAACAGGTGTATTCCCAAAGTGTTTCTGTAAGCACTTTGTAAGGCTATAACGGTTTTAAGATGATCGTCCTTGCTTAATAAAATCTTATTCTTCCCATTTGCATTCATTAGGGAGTTACAGCTATGATTATATTAACCGTAATATCCTAATAAATTCTTGCCTAAAGATGCACCAAACACATCAGGATAAATTAAAACTTTCTCTTCAAATTTTAAAAATGCCACTCAAACCCTGAGATAAATGTATGGTGGATGGGGAGTTTCCTCAGAGTGGTTAGTGCCGTAGCTTAAAGATGTCAAAGCTGGGATAATGTTGGAGCTTTAAAACTTCAGGGCGCCAAAGGGATTGGAGGACATGAGATACTTCTGTCATTTGTAAGGATTAGAAAATGTCCCCAACACCTACCCTGAGAACTACAAAAATAAAAAAAAAATCTTAAAACTTAGCTTGGAAAAGCAGAGAACGTCCTTTGTCTCTATGTGGACTTGATCTTGCTGTCCTCGCTGGGTGACTTTGGGAGCAGCTTGGTTCTGCCAGAACAAACACAGCTTGCATGGAAGACACGTGGTCCTTGACAACCACCGTTAGGCTGTGGTTCTTGAGGCAGAAGGAAAGGTCTAGCATTATGGTTTGAATGAGAATTGTCCCCACAGGTTCATATGTGAGCACTTGGTTCCCAGCTAGCAGTGTTATCTGAAGAGGCCATGTGGAACCTTTATAGGAGGTAGGGGTTTTAGTAAAGGAAGGAAGTTTAGTGGGGGTGAGCCATTCATAGCTTCCCATCCAAGTTTATACTCTCTTTCCTTTCACTGACCCACCCCCCATCTCTTCATCCAATCCGAAGAGATGAGAAGAGTTTTGCGACCTGTGTGGAGCTTAGCTCTAGGCATCATGCCTTCTCTGTCGTGATGGACTGAAGCACCTTCAAACTGTGAGCCAGAAAAAACTCCCTCTTCCCTAAGTTGTTGGTGTCTGTTTTAGGTGTCTCAGTTGTAGCAACAAAATCTAAGCTGTCTCACAGTCTCCAGTCCAGTCTGTAGGGCCTGGAGGTCTTCCCAATCCACTGGATCCTAGACCATCACCACAGACAGCTACCCCAAGAAGAGGCAGGCAACTTATCTCTTCCCAATTTATCTCTCCTCCTTAAGATCAGGATACAGATATCCTCTGGCTAAATCAAGCCTGGCAAGGACAACAGAGACCAAGCCCCACAGGATGTGGCAGAAAACATCAGCTTTGGAGATGGATCTTCTAGAACCAACTCTGGTGCCATCACTTGCCAGCTGGGTGACTAGGCAAATAGTCAACCTCTAAGCCTCAGTTTCCTCCTCTGCAAAATGGGGGTGATACTAGACTCTTGAGTTCCTTGTAAGAATTCAATGAGGTAACTCATAAGGAATACTCAACATGGTGCCTGGTGCCTAATAAAACACTCAAATGAATGGCGCTATTATTTTTTCATTAAGCTTTCTATTTTGAGACAATTGTAGAGTTATGTGCAATTTAAAAAAAAAGTCACAGAGAGATCGTATACACTCTTAATGCAGTTGTCCCCAGTGGCAGCATCCTGCCCAACCATAACAGTACCACAACTGGGATTTAATCAAGACTGAACAGTTCTGCCACCCCTTCAAAGATCTTCAAAGATCAGTAGAGGCTGGCTGAATATCTAGAGGGTGACTGGCTCCGGGAGCGAGGGGTGGGAAAGGCGCATGTACAGTAGCGCACAGAGGGGAGCCTGCACTTTAGACATCTCTCCTTCCATAGAGATCATGAGAGTGTCCATGTACTCCGATGCACCAGCTGTAGGACTCCCTTTGGGATCCTGATTATCACACATTGCATAACAATGCTGCTGGTTTCTCCACAAAGAACTTAAGTCAGCTCCATGTCACTCAAAGACAGCTCAGACTGCTATTCTATAAATAGACCTGTGAGTGCAGATAGAAGTAGAGGACATCTCTCCTGCTTGGAGTCCCTCAGTGGCTGCTTTGTGTACTTAGAATAAGACCCAATGCAGAACCTCGTGACTCACCTCATCAGGGTCTGACCCTCCGCTTGAATCCCATACTCCTCTGCAGCCAGCTTTCCATCTACTTTTAAAAAATATTATTTTAATTTTCACTTATGTGTATTGTGTGCCTGTGTGAGTTTACGTGTGCAGATCCCCATGGAGGCCAGAAGAAGGCATGGGATTCCGTGATGCTACAGTTATGGTGTGAGCTACCCAGTGAGGGTACAGAAAGAGCTCTTAACCATTTGGCCATCTCTCCAGTCCCCTGTTTTCCAATTGTTGATGACTCTCAGGTTGCTGGGGTCTCGAGACATTCCTCCATTGGTCACAGCTCCCCAAAGATCGCAGCACCACTGGTTCCTGATGGATACTGGGATTTCCCATGTGCCCACAGGCAGCCCTGTTGAAGCTGAACAGCTACCCACTGGTTTCTCATAGAGTTGCCTTTGGCTTTCTTCCTGGTACCAATCCCCCAGCCACACAATTCTGGTTTTCTTTAACACCATCTTTATCCTGTATCTTCTCCAAGTGAAATACAACCAGAAAAGGGAGACCTCACCTAACTTCATCCCTTCTTCCTTTCACACTCAGAGCGCCACTTGGTATGCGTCAGAAGGTGTCGCAATGTTGAAAAAGCTCAGTGGAAGAAAAGGAACAAGAAGGCAAAGTGACTTTCTGAGCACTTACTGAGTGAAACCCGAAATTTAGGTGGTGATGCAGCAGTCAACATTTCTTCAGCTTCGTGAGAAGTAAAACCTAGATAAAAATCATCTCATCTAAGACATGTGAGAACTGATGGTTCCTATCGCTGTAACATCTGTGGGTGTGGTCACGTGACAAGAAGGTTGGCTTCTGATGGCCTTTGGTAACTCGAGTTAGTTTGGGATCTAATGTCTCTTATCTCCTCACTCTCACAAAGAAACAACAATGACTGACCACTAGTAGGGCAGTGTTGGGGCAGAGGTCAACCAGATGTCCATAGAAGGAAGGTGGCTCTCAGATGGTATGCAGTCAGCAGGTGCGTGTTTGATACTGGGAAGGTGTCATTCAAATAGGAATGTGGTCCTGTCTCACCCAGTCTTTCTTGGAATGGTCTTTGATTCCAATCCCATCTATCTAAAGAAGGAAAACTGTGTAGAGCCAAACCCATTACAGTTTCCTCTAGTATTGTCTTAGGAAGGATGAGCATCAGTTAGGGACAGAGAGATTCCTGCCTAGGAAAAGTATCTCATTGCAGATCTAACTGAGATGCGCGGTACAAAGTCTCTGCTTTGCCTTGGGCTGGTTTGATGGACCCCGGAGACTCCACATGCTTCACCTGACAGATACAGTGGTGGCGTCCCTATCATAAGGATGCCCTCAAGCAGATCATGGTGTGGTTTCAAAGAGAAATGTCCCCCCACAGACTTATGTATTTGAACAGTTGGTTCCTAGATGGTGGCACTGTAAGGGGAATGACCAAGCCTTTAGGAGGCGGATCCCAGCTGAAGGAAGTGTGTCACTGGGGGTGGTCTTTGAGGGTTGATAGCTTCAGTTTCTTTCCTGGTCTGTCTCTCTGTTTCACATACATAAACGATAATGTGAGCAGCTAGGCTTTCCGGTCCTGCTGCCATGTCTTCTCTACCGTGATGGATGCTATCCCTCTGGGACTGTGAGCCCAAATAAACCCCATGCACCTCTAAGCTGCTTCTCAAAGAAAAGGGAGTGACATCAATACTAATCATCCTGTGTACTGGGTATACAGGGTCGGAGGCCCTGGCATGCTGTGAAATGCTTACCTACTGGCTCTGAATTGTAAAACAGCCTCAGTTCACAGTGTTTTCCCAGTCCAGCCGTGTCAGGCATACTGGTGTAGTTACAAAGATGAACCCAGATGTGAAAGGAGATGGCAGCATCATCTCCAGAGTGCTGGCATGAGTTGCCTCTAACACACAGCCTCAGGCACCTTGCTCCCTCCTGAATCTGGTCCACGAATATGGGAGGCAGAATGATGGTGGGTGAGGCAAGGACAGGGGAGGTCTGGAAGGACTGAAGCAGACAGGGAAGAATTGAAACAGGAAGCAGAGGGGAGGGTCCATCTGGACTCGTGCTGACATCAACAGGGAAGCGCTGGTGCCAGCAAGGATTAAGTATTAGTTCCTCTGGCAGCAACACAGGGGCAGAGGGGATGAAACAGAGGAAAGTGTCCCCTGCTCTGGGCAAGCAGAGCGACTGCATTAAGAAAGCAGTGCCGCTGATGGACACAGGAAGGATTGTCTCAGAGCTCAGATGGGTGGGAACTGGAGGTTGCTTCTAAAAGCCAATGCGAGGTACTCAGGGAATGGCTAAGTTGCTACAGTGATTGCTACACAAGCGTGAGGCTGTGTTTGGACCCTCAGTACCCACACAAAAGCTGATTATAGTGGCATACGTGTATAATGCCAGCGCTGGGGAGGTGGTGGAGTATTTATGCCCGGAACTCTGTCCAGCTAGCCTTAGCTGAGTTGATGAGCTTCAGGTTCAGAGAGAGACCCTATCTCAAAACGTAAGGTGGGGAGAGCTCGAAGAAGTTACTGATACTGATGTGTAGTCTGCACACATGTGTACATACCCACATGAACATGTACATGTAACACATCATACATGTGTGTGCATGCACTACGGATGAAAATGCTGGAGCCGCAGGAGTCTCGGAGAAGTGTAGAGATGGAGGACCGATCCCCAGCCAAGGCAGGATTAAGGGGCTGAAGTCCCAGGCAGTCCAGAAGTCAGCAAGGCAGAAAACCAGAAGAGGGCTGCTGCTGGGGATAAGATTCAGGGCCCGATGTTTGCAAATGCAGATGGAGATACAGCCAGGGACAAAAACATAAGACACCTTTCCTCCTCTAAGGTGGGGGAAGAGAATAACGATCCAGGAATAAAAATGATCATAATTTTCATGGGTTTTCACTCAAGATCTTGCCAGGGGTGAATTTTTAAAGCCCCACCTCTGGAACCATGGAAATTGGCTTCCAGTTTTAGAAGTGATTTCAAAACCAGGGCAGCCAGGGAAGGAGGAGTTGCTGGTCCCATGGCATCATTAAAAGGCAGCCTGCTGTACAATCTTGACTGTAGCGATAAGTGACAACTAATTGTGGTTGGAACAAATAACTTCCTGGTGACACAAGAAATGAGAATCAGATTAGGTTATTAATATGCTGAATGCATATTATGCACACGCCTAGACTTCATTTTGGAGCTGGGGGTTTTAGCCCCAGTTAGTGCCCCAGTGTGGGAAAACAATTCAAATTTACATTTCAAATGAAAAATCTAATTATTTAGTTAGCAGATGACCTCATGATTACAGATCTGCAAAGTCCACATCTAATGACTCTACGATTAAATGGATAGCATGGGTCTATAAGACTAAATGGATACCATGGGTTTTATATTACAGAGACCTGCTCAGACTCCGCTTAGATTTCCTTAGTGTGTGTGGGTAAAGTCTGGGGTAGTACTTAAAATGTGTGGCTTTCTTAGTGTCGGAGGCAGGGTGCATGGAAGAGAATTCAGGAGTCTGAGGAGATGGCCTAGTGTACTGGTTTTCACCCTGTGATTCCTTTGGGGTTGTATACCAGGTATCTTGCAGATCAGATATTTACATTAAGATTCATAATAGTAGCAAAATCATAGTTATGAAGTAGCAATGAGATAATTGTATGGTTGGGGCATCAATGCAATGTGAGGAACGGTACTAAAGGGTCCCAGCATCAGGAAGGTTGAGAACCACTGACTTAGTGGTTAAGCACACTTATTGTGCAAACTTGAGGGATTGAGTTTGAATCCCCAACTCTCACATAAACCAACCAACAGACAGAAAAACCTGGGCTTGTTTGGGTATACCTGTAGCCCTAGCTCTGGAAAGCAAAGACAGACAGGTCACAGGGCTTCCCTGGGTAGCCAGCCTAGCTCCCACAGCAAGCTTCAGGTTCAGGAAGAGGCCCTGTCTTCCAAAACAGTAAAGACTAATAAAGGAGAGCTCCTAGTATCTCCGTCCGGCCTTTGTATGCATGTACACAGGCATGAACAAATGCATGTATGCATCAGCACATCACACACACATACACACTCTCATATACATCAAAAGGTAATTCATAAAATTTAGATGTGTTCCTCCTGCTAGAATTCTTCTGGTATCTGACCTTAAACTGAACAGCATTGACACCATTTTTTAAAGAGCAAATAACCTCTAGGTCTTTCCCTAGATAGTAAAGGTGTAAGATGGTCGGTGGGACAGAGATAAGTGTTGGACACCTTATAAGGTTCAAAGTAAAGCCATCAACTTCACTTTGATAACCCAAGCTTTCCCAAACACTCTTTTCTTTTCTTTTTCTTGGTTTTTCAAGAGATATCTGTGTAGCTTTGAAGCCTGTCCTGGACTTGCTGTGTAGACCAGGCTAGCCTTGAACTCACAGAGATCCACCTGCCTCTGCCTCCCAAGTGCCGGGATTAAAGGCATGTGCCACCACCTCCCGGTATCCCAAACTCTCTTGATCACAGACCATCTGCTGTTATTTTTTCAGTGATGCACAATGAAACAGTATTTGGCTTGCCCGAGGCTGTGGTCCCTAGACAGGGCTGCTCGCCAGGCTGGCCGGACAGGCTCACGTGAGGTTGGGCTTTGGGTAGGCTCTTTCCATGGGATCAGAGTGGCTCATTCTGTCTGAACTGGGTAAACAAATACAGCCTATTCTTTCCTCCCAGGAGGGGGGATTTTGGAGGTGCATCAGGGTACCCTTGGGGCCAGTCCCCAGCGAGACCCTAGTGACCTTTCCTAGGAGAGGACACTTTCCATATGCTGTTGCACTTGCTGCTTGGGGCAGTCAGTGTGACCTGTGTGACTGTAGGAAGGGAGCTTGGGAAGCTCTGTGTGGTTCCCCAAGACAAGGCTGTGTACCTTCTTCTGTGCTAACTCTACTCGGCGTTCTTCCACTGTAATAAATCATGGACACTGTTGACATGACACTGGGGGAGCAAAGCCCTCGTTGCCATACTCCCAAGGGCTTGCCAGGGGCTGTATGCACTGTTGCACCCCACACTAGCCACTCTTTAGGTGGTTGTTGAATGAATTATAGGTCCTTTATTTATGAAGTACTCTGCCAACACAGTAAAGCCCTTCTAACGCGTGCAGCCTCAGCCTGCACAGAGTTCACAAATCTAAAATAAACATTATCAGTCAAGGCAAAGCCAAGACAAAATGCAGACAGAAAGCAGGGCAATCACAAACAAATGAACGTGGAGAATAGAGTCACCGACACATCCTCGCTGAGCAGGAAGCACGGTACATGCATATGTTCCTAATTTGAGAGGCAGAGTATGGACAGACTCTAGAATGTTCTACTTCTAGAGGCTGCAATTGCATGATCCCAGGGAAGCCTTTCCTGTCAAGCTGATGGACCTACGTGGAAGAAGCCTTCATAGCCAATGTAGGAGAATTTATTGGCAATGGGGATATTGCTCAGAAAGGCTAAGCCCTCAGTCTTGGATGTGCAGCTTGTGGGGCAGGTTGCTCACTCCAGTCCTTAGAATTTCACACACACAGACTCCATCACTAATGGGTCATAATTTTAACTTAAAGCAATGCCGTATTGCCCTGCCTTGAGGCCAAGTCTATCAACTTCTAACACCCCTCATCCCATTTCTGCTTTGCTTTCCACACCCAAACTCAGCCTGGAAGAGCTAAGTGGAAATTCTAGAAATAAACAGGAAGTTTTAAGTTACTCATGCTATCCAGCTCTTTCTCTTAGGACGTGGATTGTGCCTCTATCCAGTGTTTCCACACTGTATATGTCGCCCACCAGTCATTCAGATAACTCGGTTCTCTGACCAACTATAGCGCACTGCCAATTTTGGGATTCAAATAACTTTTATTTTATTTTCTAATAGCTCTGGAGTACAAAAGTGGCAAATGTGGGGGCTGAGGAGGCGGCTAGAGTGTGGTAAGATAATGGGAAAGAGAAGAGATGGCTCGCACAGCTATCATAGCCTGCTGTACAACTGTTCTATTTTATTATCAGTTATTGTAGTTAATTGCTATTGCAGCTAATTACTAAGTGAAACCTACCATGGATATGCACACACAGGAAGGCAGTATAGCGTTTCTATGGCTGGGCACTGTCTGGGGCTTCTGGAATCACTGTGGGGTCTGAAATGCAAACTCTGTGGGTGCACGGGGAAGAGGTTGCTGCAACAACAAGGTAGGGTTTTCGCAGCAACCCTACTTTGTCCCTCTGAAGCACAGTGGAATCCAGATTCCTAACTGCACCCCCAGCCCTGGACACAGGTGGAGTCTTAGCTGTGGGCGGAAACAGTTGGGGAAGCACCGAACCTTGCACAACTGGTATGAGGCACCCTTTGCAGACATGGTGCTTGGCAGCCAACTCTGGAGATGAAATATCAGGGTCTTGACTCTATTAGTTCCTTTCTATCCAGTGTGGTGAGAGCTAGCTAACCTCCCAGATGCCACAATATCCATAATTGTCAACTGGAGGCAACAGCAGCATCCACCTCATTGAGTTCTGTCAAGAAGGAGAACAGCAGTCTTGGTAGCTCTTAGCTCATAATGTTTGTTTGTGATCATCAACAGCATTACAGGATGCCTCCCTTCGAGGCAGAAGAGAAGAGGAGCATATAGGGAAAGGAGGGTGGGTAAAATGAGAAGGTCTTAGCCTTCAGAGGCAGACACCAGCAAGGCTAGGCTTCTCTTTCCTGCTAGGTCTAGAAGCAACCTCATTCTTAGACTCCTTCAGCCACAGTTTGCAGGAAGGTGGTCCTCTAAAGCGACAACTTTCTGGAGTTTCTTACAACACTGTCCCCCAGACATAAGTGCTGCTAGTTTGTGGAGACCCTTCCTGTCCGCTGATCTAACTCCCGAAGGTGGCCACGAACTTCGCAACTGACTTGGGCTAGTTTGCCCTGCCTAAGCAACCGTTGAACTTGCCAGTGTGTGGATAAATGGGTGGTGGGAGGTGGAAAACAGACTTGCCCTTTGTGAATAAACACGCTCCATCAGAGGAAGCAGACCAGTTGCCACATCAGTCTATCTTCTTGGCTGGAAATGCAAGCACCACAGAGAAAGCCTCCCTGTTATGCAGCTCGAGAGTATAAGCCAGCATGGGGTTCTCAGCTTGGTGGGTGGGAAGCAAGGCCCGAGACAAGTGGCTCTTCCGGGGGACTGAATTATTAGTGTCTTTGGGTGTCTAATCTCTGTTTGGAAGGGGCTTTCTCCTTTCCCCTCACACAGCCATGACAAAGTACCCAGCTGGTGGCTCACTAACTTCATCTCCTCTTCTCATTCATCTTTTTTATTTCTAACTTGAGTTACTAAGTCACTGCTCCCCCATCCCCCTGCAGCGATAACTTACACCCAAGTGCCTGCAGGTCCCCAGTTACTGAAGCCTTCCTTTATTTCTCTTAAGAGCGTGGGCAGGGCTGTTTCATGGCGAGATGACAAGGGGGCTGTGTGGAGAGTGGGAGGTGACACATGGGGCCATCCCATCATTGGGTTGTGGCTTGGATGGCTTTTCTGGAGTGTGTCACTGGGTTGCTAATGAGGGCACTTGGCAGTGATTGGCCATCTCTCAAGTTAGAATCCACGATTTAATCTAAACCCAAACTCGCTGTCAGCTCAGGTCACAATAGGATGCCCGTGTCAGTCAAAACTACAACAGAGCAAAAAAAGGACCTCCCGTCTCTAGCACACCAGAACCAGCTCTCTGTGACCAAGCTGTGGCAGTGCGGGCTTCCTGTCCACAGTGGCATATAATCAGAGCCTTTTCTGTGTAGTGCTAGAGTTCTCAGCCAAGGTAGTCAGATGTGGTAGTGATCTGTATCATTTAGCTAAGCTTGTTTCCTCTGGAGGTGAACACATGCTGCCTGGTAGAATCATGGAATGAGAAGACCAGTACTGTGAAAGGACGCTTAAGGCTTTCGCACAAACATACATACACAAACAACATACATGAGCACACACAAACATACATATGCACAAACATACATGCACACACAACATACATGCACACACACAAATATACACACACAAATATACACGCCTACACCATTGTGCACACATATGCACACACCCACATGTATATATACACATGCATTCACATGCATGCATACATGTACACACAAGTACATGCACACAGAGACTATTTGAATAAGCTGCTATCCAAAAGACCAGAGCCTTCAAGAGTGTGAGATAACAAACACAGAGGACCTCCTCAGCCAGTCTAACCTGAATCTGACCTAGAATCAACTGAGGATGGAGAGAAAAAAAACCCAACACACGATCATGGGTATTTTCTAGGTCTCATGTCAAGAAGAGTCACCTCAGAGAAGAGTTGAGCAGCCCAAACTTTTACAAGCAAAGTCTGGGGTATTCTTTTGCTCACACCCCTGTAAGCTAGACATGGTCTTGGTAAATGGGACCCAAGGGGAGGAAGCCTAGCCTTAGTGAGCAATGGGCAGTGGCATAGGAGCCCCTGGGACTGTGTCGCACTCCTCTGCCCTCCTGTGAGGCTGAGCAGTCACTCCATTTGCCAGAGCTCTTGCTAAAGTGTCAGTGGATAACAGTTAATTTGTTAGTATCAAAAGGTACACATAACGTTTACGTTGGCTGAGCTCCTTGGCCAGTACTATGCATGCACCATGCAACAAATCTCCCCAGTCCCAGCCATGGGTTACTTTTCTCTCTCTTTTTTCTTTCCTTTGAGACAAAGTCTCTCTCAATAGCCCTGGCAGTCCTGAAACTCACCATGTAGACCAGGCTGTCCTGAAACTCACCATGTAGACCAGGCTGTCCTGAAACTCACCATGTAGACCAGGCTGTCCTGAAACTCACCATGTAGACCAGGCTGTCCTGAAACTCACTATGTAGACCAGGCTGTCCTGAAACTTACAATGTAGACCGGGCTGTCCTGAAACTCACACAGATCCACTTGCTTCTCTCTCTTTGAGTGCTGGGATTCAGGTGTGTGCCACCTCAGCCAGCTATTATTTTTTTTCTATTTTTTAAGGTGTGAAATATTTTCACTTAAACAAGGCTCTCAGCTACAAGTCTCTGCACTATATTTTGTGGTTTATTTGTTCTTTTCACGTGAATTCATGGGCACTACATGGATGCAGAAACTCTCAGAAGCCAGAAAGAGGGTCAGATCCCTGGAACTGGAGGTAGAGGTGGTCATGAGCTGCCATGCATATGCCGAGGAGTAAACCCGGGCCCTCTAGAGGAACAGTAAGTACTCACAGCCACTGTGATCCTGACTGTTAGATTGCATTGTGAGTTCTAAAGAAACTATCGGAGTTTTAAACGAATCCTGAATATTTCAAAACCATCAGGGAATTCTCATGTGTACAGAGGTGTGTATATATGAGTATGTGTGAGTGTGTTCTCGTGTGTGTGTGTGCTAGGGACCACTCTCAGTATCGCTCAGCTCTCTGGTTTAGACAAACAGCTTGGCAAAGCTGTTCTATATTAACACTCGAGTCCTTCAGGTAATCAGGGAAGTGAGTGTCCATCTACTTCAGAGACTGGCGTTCACGTCTACAAAGCTCAAAACAAGCACGTCTGAAATCACACATTAAATATCTGAAATGCATTTAAATGCAAATTATTTCTGAACTTATCACAAAAGCTATATAAAGTATCAGGAGGCTGAGCTGCAGTTGAATGGTAACAACTCATGACTCATCAGACAATATCCATTTGGAGATAGCTTCCTCTTTGTATTTCAAAATGGGCCGGGTTGAAGATCTCAAAGGCAGCGAGCTATTAAAAAGTAAAAAGTATCTCTGAGCAAGGCACATTCAAACATATATCCTCAGTACGTGCATTAACACTTAAAATATAATCTGCGTAAGTGTGCCATATAGCTGCAAATTGTTTTTCTGAATAACATCTGCATAATTTTCAATAAACTAATAGTAAATTTTCTAGGTCCCAGGTACCAAAGACAAATGGCCTTTGTTAGAATTAGTTTTCCCTCAGGAGTGAGGAAACAGAATCTATCTTCTGTAATAGGGAAAATTAAAAAAAAACACACACATCACCTTGAAGAATAGAAAACGGGCATTGGTGAATGCTACTTGGGCCATACTATCATGGGCTCATCTCTGAATGTAGGGGAGCCTGGGATTAGAGTAACAGTCAGTCAGAGGAAACATGACATGGTTAGATGGTGTGCACATACAAGATGACTTTGAGTGTTCATTGTCGGCTTTTATTCCTGTTTACAGCAGGATCATAAGTACTATAGCTTCCTAAGGCTCAATGTTTCCTTAAGGTGAGGGCTATCCCGTGTATTGTAGGATGTTTAGAAACATCTCGGACATTCATCCACTCAACATCAAAGACATCTGTGATTCCTCCACACTGGCCAGTAGAAATCCAGAGGTCACTTACTGTCCCTTTGCAGACTGGCATTGCTCCCAGCGGAGAATACAAGTCTACAGAGAGCAGCCCATCTTTCAGGGATGAATGACAGATAGAGTATGTGAGGAGTAGGCTCTGTGGGTTTGTCCTTTGGGTCTTCCCCCGCTTGCTTCATAACCACCTTCATGACAGATCCTGAAACCTCAGCTTCTCCACATGAAAAGCAGACAATAATGAGCTCTCCCTTCAGGCTCTAAGGTTAGGGAAGGGGCAATGCTAACACTTTGCTCACCCTCAGATTTCTCCCATCTAGGAGATGGCCTGATGGAGCGCTTAGCACTGAAGCTCTGGTTGGGAGCGCACTGAGCATGCCTGAGCAGTTCAAGTGCTCCAGGCCCTGTGTTATTGTTTGCTGTTCGTATCATTTTCCTTTATAATCTTCTTCTTAAATTTTATTCATTTCTTTAATTACAAATAATTCTTATAAATTATTTTGGTCACATTCATCCCAATCTCTCCCTTAACCCCCTCCCCCCAACTTCACTAGAGCAGGAACTCACCCTCCTAGGCACCTGCATCTGATGTCCTGTGCCCTCCTTCCTGGGTAAGCGGTAGCTTGGGGTCAACCCTGGGTAGAACACTAGTTGCTGCTAGCCCTGAGCGGTCACATTCCACATAGTTGTCCGTGGATCTCTGGTGACCAGATGCCCCTTGGGAGGTTTCTATTTGAGGCTCACCCTGTGCTCAGGTGACTGCTTTAGGATGGTTCTAAGTAGATGTGGCTTTAGACCTAAATGGCATATATTTTAGTATATGCCCAGCCCCCAGCAGAGCCACAAACTAGGACAATGCCTTTTATACTGAGACAACATTTGAGAGACTCCATGGTTTGGGGAGTTCCTGGGTGCTTCCACACTGGCAGGACAGTGTCAGAGAACCTGATTTAGCCATAACTACCCCTGGTCCTCAGAAGATAGAACCACAGGATGGTCCTTATTTGTTCCTCCAGCTCTTCTCACCCTCCATCTCCCCAAGAGGCCCACAGGAGCATCTTCCCTTCTGGTTCATTGAACTGAAAGAGGAAATCAGGGATGGAGCCCAACCCAGAGAAAGGGTCTATGGGTGATGAGATGGTGTGTGCAGATTCTAGAAGGTCTGTGCTCCCAAAGATGCCATCTCTATGCATCCTCCCCACCCAGCTCACCTCTAATGAGGTAGATGAAGGTCAGAGCCAGCGAGGTGAAGGTGTGCAGGAAGAGCCCAGCAACTGGTCAGGGTGGATGATGGTCACAGGGGTCATCTCTCTGCATAGACACAGTCTACGTTCAAAACAGGACAATGGTCCTTTTCCCCTTCTTTGACTTCCCCAGAACCTAGTCTGCCCCAGTTTACTCCCAAATGATGCCATTCACACTGCCTGTTGTTCCCAAATAGTTCTTTCCTCACCTTGCTACCCACTGAGGTAGCTTCCTAGAGATAAGAGCTTTCCTGGAAACAGGAAGCTGAGTAGGATGTGGGTCAGGGAGGAAACTGCTAACTGATGAGACACTTTTTCTGGCCTGACTCGTGGGTTCAACAAACATGGGAAAGACATCTTCCCAAACCTATTTCCTTGCACAAACATTCATTCCAGCAATACAGTTCCTTTTATCTGGGATCCCAAACAACCCGACCAACAGCCCCAGCCTCAGGTGATACAGAAGAAAACACTGAGCAGGAGTGACCAAGACCCCAGTGGAGATCACAGTTAGGCTCTGCAGTAACAGGAGAGAGAGAAGGAGGGCATGAGCAGTGCAGTGTGGAATGCTCATCACCTCATGGACAGCGTCTTCAGCCTCCCATGTGGTGTTCTGTCTCAGGTCTACTCCATGGCAACCTGTAGTCAGCCTGGCCAGTATCGTCAGACAAGCCCCACCCAGTCCAGTTTGCTTTTGAATACCAGGTCTTCACCTCTGAATGAGGCTCTACCTGGCTCCATTTGCAAGAGGCGGAACGAGCACCCCCAAGACACCCACTCCGGTTTCTAAGTCTTTTCTGGAGTCTTTCTAACATGCTGAGAGAGACGCACTTGGCAGAAAGGAGCTGGTTACAGCCGACATCTGCATCTTCAGAAGAAACCAAAAGAATATGGAAATGGCCTCTTGGTGCCTCCCACCTCACTGTGAGGAGTGATAAGCCTTCTCTATCTCAAGATCTTCAAAGGCATTGCAATCAAAGGAATCAACGTTGAACAGCTCTGCCCAACCCTGCACACCAAAGTGAAACTCTGGAGTTCTAAAAGAAATTTTTATTTTCTTTTTGGCCTAGTGATCCAGCCACGCTAGCTGCAGAGGACCAGGCAACACATAAAATACTCCCTGGCCCTCCCCCGCGGGGCTAGCAATAAAAGACAGCCTTCTTGGCTGAGCTCTGGGGAGGCAAAGATGTTTCTCCACTCTAGCAGGCAGTGGGTTTTCAATAAATGAATGCATTTTTGAATTAATTTCTATTTCATAGCAATTTGAACGCTATTGTTGACTTGCTCAAATAAATTGTATCACCCTGAAACACAAATTGGATGCCACTTCCTTCCTGAAAACCCCAGGAGACCTGAGGCTTCTCTTGGAATAAAAATCTAAGCTCCTATCTTACCTTGCAAGGCCTGTATGATGAACCCCTTCCAGGACCTGCTGCTGTCATAGCCATACTGGGAACTGGGGTTAACCCCATCATGTCCCATGTTCCCTGGTGGAAAATGATTTTTGTCTGATACCTGTCACTCTGGCTCTGGAATCCCAGAGATTTAACTCGCTGTCCCCTATCTTCTTCACACCAAGCAGAATGGCCCCTGTGGGGCTCTAAACTGATCATGGGAGTTTTCTGCTTGTGTTCCTCAACATCTGCCCTCAACACAAGAAGTGTTTGGCCGAATTAAATGCCTCAGAGCATGACCCTGCCTCTGTCTTCTTCTCTACCCATGGTTATGTTTCCTGTCCTGTTCACACCAAGCAGAATGGCCCCTGTGGGGCTCTAAACTGAGCACGGGAGTTTTCTGCCTGTGTTCCTCAACATCTGCCCTCAACACAAGAAGTGTTTGGCCGAATTAAATGCCTCAGAGCATGACCCTGCCTCTGTCTTCTTCTCTACCCATGGTTATGTTTC
>LOEQ01000003.1:1333070-1346476 GCA_001685075.1 Bramus lutescens
CTTCTTCTTCTTCTTCTTCTTCTTCTTCTTCTTCTTCTTCTTCTTCTTCTTCTTCTTTTCTTCTTCCTCCTCCTCCTTCTCCTTCTTTTCTTCTTCCTCCTCCTCCTTCTCCTTTACCATCCCCTCCTTCTCCTTCCCCTTTCCCATCCCCTCCCTCTCCTTCCCCTTCCTCTTTCTCCTCCCTCTTCCTCCTCCTCCTCATCTTCCTTCTTCTCCTCCTCTTTTGTTTTAAATTTTGCAGTTCTGGGGAAGTGCTCCATGAGATTTGTCCCCAGACCCTCTCACCTTCTTTGAGTGGATATACAGCTCTCATAGCCTCCGGAAGTCAGTTCCTCTGCCTGATCCTTGTCGCAGGACAGAGCAGGGCATGACAAATCTAGAGGAAACTACAACAGTAAGCCTAGGATCTCACTGTGATGGATGTGATCATAGGGCTCTTTCCCACTCGAGCCTCATAAATACCTGAGGGATTGAACCTGGACTATTCTCAACCTTGGGGCTGGGATCTGCAGCATAGTGCTCTATTGCAGTCCTGATCATAGGAGAAAACTGACCAGTCTTGAGCCACAAGCATGGAGATAAGCAGGACAGTGAAACTCACGGCTGAACTGACATGCCTACCCTCTGCAGAGGGCCCTCAGGGTCAATCACAGCCTTTTCCCTGGGTATTTCCCTGGAGACTCACGGCTGACTTGGCAAGGGCCCTTCAATAACAGCGGCGTCTACACTGCAGGCCAACTCCCACTCTCACCCCTTTGAGCTATAAGAAAAGCGTCACCCTGGGGATCCCCCAAAGTCTAGCCCTTCTCATGCTGCAGCTGCCCCATTTGGAGGGGTCCTCTTTCTAGCTGAGCTAACCTCTGACCTCGACCCCACAGCCTAGATTTTTACCCAGTCTTTTTATACTAGTCTAACCGGCCTCAACTTTGGTCTAGGGTCTAGGAGAATCTCTCACAAAAATAGCCCCGTCATTTTCTTCCCTTCAGGTTCTCAAATGCCCTTCCAGAGCAAGCAGGGTTCGAGGCCACTACCACTGTCTAATCTCTTGTGCTCCTCTCTTCCCAGGGCACAGTTCAGGTCCCTGATCTGCTCAGTATCACACAACCAAAATGGGAGACACCTCATGCACACCGATGAAGGCAAACAGTTGCCAGCTGAGATGTGGGCTCTGTCTGCATATATATGTAGGACCTAGTTCCAGTGGAGTGGCCACCATACTTGTTTTCTAGGGATAATTAATTATCCGTGACATATTTGGAGGGACGGAGTAAGAGAAGTTGGCAAGCCATTTCATTTTTTCTTATCTGTGGATTGAGAGGTTGGCTGGGCAGTGTGGCTCTAAGGCTCTTCTAGGTCTGATGTATCACAGTAGCCAGAAGATGTTTTAAAGCAGCTGTGGGGTAGCGGAAAGGGCACCAAAGGTAACGAGCTTGTTACACGGGGTTGAGGACCTGAGTTCGAATCCCCAGAACCCATGTGAGGATATCTATAATCCCAGGGTTCCTACAGTGAGAAGGGAGGTAGAGACAGGAGAATCCTGAAAGTCTGTGGGCCAGATGGCCTGGTGTACATGATAAATGACACTCTAAGGTGTCCTCTGACCTCCACAGACTTGCAGTACTATACACTCGCCTCCCTGACACCAGATACACACAATCACCCAACAAAGCCACAGCCATGACAAAGTCAATCATACTGCAGTTAGGCAAGGGAAATGAGAAAGACAACCAGGTTACCCTGGTCCGAATTTGATCTCTGAACCAGTATGGAGTCCAGAGTGCCTGCCAGGATGCTGACATGCAAGCTCCAAGATGGAGGATGGGAATGAGGCTGAAGGACACAGCTTCTCTCTCCTGTCACCAGGAGAGTCCAGCCTCTTACAGGATAGCGCACTAATGAAATTCAGAAGAAATCCGTTTCCACAGCCCGGAGTGAGGAGGCAGCTTTGCTTAGTGAACCAAATACATAATCAGCCAGGAGCCCCTGGGCAGTCTAATCCAGGTGTNACAATGCTGGTTAACCTCTCCATGCCTCAGTTTCACCAGCTGTGCCCAGCAGATAAGGCCGAGGCAGCAAAACGAATGCTTAGCCGCGTGGGGAGCTGAAGTGGAGAGAGTCCCGTGGAGGTGCTCCCAGGAGCTGGGGTAGGGGGAGGCCTCAGGCACATTGTGAATTGCTTTTCCTTAAGAAGCCAGAAGATAACCGCTCATTTGTTTATCACACTCTCTCTTTGCCGTCTATTTTTTTTTAAGTGCGTGTGTCTAAGGAGACCTAGAAAGCAGTTTTCTTCAGCTAGCCGCTGAGAGTCGACAGCAGAGAAAGGGGGAAATAGGATGGGTTTTCTCTTAATATATGTTAAAAAAAAACCCATGAGTTACTCATGTGACAGTCTCAGCTCGCCTCTGTGACAGGTGTCACTGTCCTTGTCCCTAAGCGTGAGTACACTGAGGTGTAGATGGGTAATATTAACTCAATGCTTCTAAACATGGCTTCGCGGTAGCATACCCTGTGAGTTTTACGAGCACACTGGAGCTTGGTCACACTCCAAGACCTTCGGACTTAACTGCTTTCAAATGTGGCTTGAGCATGTGGGGCGGGGAGTTCAAAGGCTCCCCAGGGTGATTCTCTCACCAACATATTTGAGAGCTACAAATGCCACCTTGAAGGTCACAGATCTTTAAGGCGGAAATACAGGCCTTGCTGACTACAGGCCGCTTCCTCCTATCAAGTTATCTCCTGTGGTGGCTTCAGTCTTCTGAAGACTCCTTCATCTCTGGGCCCGAAGTCTGCTTTCTATAAAACAAGCAAACACTTGGGTCTGTGGCATTTTCCAGTCATCTGATGTCTGGACAGGGACAGAGCAAAGGAACCTGGGACACAGCTGCCCTGCTCTCGGGAACCTCTAAAGCGACAAAGCACTGCAATTGTAAGGTCTGTGAGTTGGGTGGAGGGGCTTTCTGGATCCAAAGGGCAGCACTTACTGTGTCCAACAAGTGTGGCTAGGTAGAGAATGGAACCCAGGAATGGCTGCGGTGAAATCGACCCAGAGGTCACCTTCTGGGGGTGAATTACCAAAGCAAATAGGCTGTAGTGATTCAAATAGGAACTGCATGTATTTGTGCGTGCGTGTGTGTGTGTGTGTGTGTGTGCGTGTGTGCATGTGCGTGTGTGCATGTGTGTGCCTCTGTGAAGGGTAAGCATATTTTTCCCTGAGTGCAAATGTGCCTGTGTGGGGTGTGTGTGTGAGCATCTGTGTGGGAAGGGGGTGCATGTTGATGGGTAAGTGAAGATGTATTTGTGGGGCCCAGAGGTCAGTCTCAGTTGCTCCTCAGGAGCAGCCACATGCCTTATATTTGGAGACAGGGTCTCTAGCTGGGGATCTGGGAGTCCCCAATTATGCTAGGTTGACTATTCAGGGAACCCATGGATCTACCTGTTACTGTCTCTTCAGTGATGGGGTGACAATTGCATGTCACTATGCCAGGCTTTTCTGTGGGTGCCTAGAATCAAATACAGATGCTGATGCTTTAGCAGTGAGCATTTAACCAACTGAGTCATTTCCCCAACTGGAGCTCTCTTAGATCCACGTTCCAGAGGATGCTCCAGTATCACTGAGGGGGTGGGGGTGGGGGTGGGGAGTTAAAATTCAACTTTTGGGACCTGCTCCAATGTTTATGCCCCAGTAGATGTAGGCTGAGACTTTGAACTAGTTCCTAGCTAATGATGCCGGTTGAGGGACACACTTTGATGGCTTCCCTGACACTGCCAACAGAACATTGCTAACATCTACCTTTGCAAATGCTAGCTGGGCCCTAGTATCTACTCTCCCCTCTATTTCACCTGCATTTCTATTTAAGCTTTGTGGTAGTGTCTCCCACTGGCAGACATTGACTGAGTGCACACCCCACTTAGAGCTTCCACACCCTCAGGCGATGGTGCTGCGATCATTCCCATTGGAAGAAAGAGAAAAGCAGAAGCTGAGATCTAAACAATGCCTAGGGTGACATGAGACAAGGATGTCCATGAAGTGGAGGGCGCTCAATCTTTCCATGCCTACAAGAATGGAAATATTACATGGTTCATCCGAGAGCAAAGTCCAGATTTGAAGCTTGGTAGGTCTGCCTCCAAAGCGTGGGACTCAGCCTGAGCCATTGGTACCTTTGCACTCAGGCTGTTCCTTGGCCATGTTAGTTGCTGGCTGATGAACCACAGTGACAGGAGAAGGTGAGACGGTAGATATGAAACCGTGCATGAGGACAGATGACATACCTGTGATCCCAGCACTAAGGAAGCAGGAAGATGCACGAATTTGAAACCAGCCTGGACTACAAAATGAGACTCTGCCTCAAGCAAACAAATGAACAAAAACCAAAATCCCAGGATGGGAGACATGTGTTACCCCAAGTGGGGCTCAGTCACCTACCCTATCAGCCATGTTGTCCATTGACCCCCATTAGAATCATTATAAACAAGATGATACTCTAGATAACTCTCTAGCTTGGATGCACCTGTTCCTCTCAAATGTCGTATGATCATCATTTAAGATAGGTCTATTTCCAGATGGAAACAGCCTGTCCACATGCACTCATCTTTTGCCTAATTGTCTTGGAGCCAGGCAATAGTTAGTAATGAGGCAGAGACCACGTGACTGAAGGCAGACAGACAAGCAAAGAAACCTGAGTGCTGGGTGTACTCCAATTTTATGGCCTTGTTTATAATCACAGACTCAGAACCTGGCCAAGAACTTGGCTCCAGGAGGAAGTGGAGTGTGTGTTTGGTGCTTCCATGTTCTGAGTCTCTTTGGTTGTTCGAATGAGAATGGCCCCCAGAGGCTCGTGTATTTGAATACTTGGTCCCCAGCGGAACTGTTGGAAGGATTATGAGGTGTGGTCTTGACTGGAGGAGGTGAGGGGTATCACTGGGAGTGGGCTTTGAAGTTTCAAAGATTTCCACCATTCTCAGTGCACGCTTTTAGCTCCTTCTTGTGAATCAAGACATGAGCTCTCAGCTGTCAGCATGCCTTGGCTCTGACCTCATGGAGTCTAACCCTCTGAAATCAGAAACCCAATTAAAAGCCTGCTCTTATATGTTGCCTTAATGAATGTATTTCGTCACAGCAATAGGAATGTAGCTAAGATGGAGACCGAGAACCCAGATCTGCTGCCTGCGCTATACACTTAGAGCACTGTGTTGTTCCATGCTTTGGCATCACTGGGGAGTCTCACCTCTAGGTTCCTGTGTGAGGGTGTTTCCAAAGAGTGTAACTGGGAAGAGAAGACCCATTTAAGATGTGGGAATCACCATCCCATGGGCGGGGATCCAGCACTGAGTCAGCGAGCTGAGCATCCATCTCTGTCTCTGTTTCTTGACTGTGGACGGAATGTGACCTGATGTCTCCCATGCTTTTCCCAGTATGATGGAACTTAACTTCCTTAAACTGTGGCTCAAAATAACTCCTCTCTTCATCTCTCAGTCGCCTGTGTCAGGTATTTTGCCCCAGCAATGAGCAAAGCATCACATAAGCATCAAGTTCATATTTGTGAAGTTAAATGAGATAATCGTAAATAATTATGGTGGACCCTGGAAAACCATAAACGTACATGGAAGGCTGGTACCGACATCAGTATAGCACTACATCTCGGGAGGCCCTTTGGTCTCTAGCCAACTTCTTTATTGTCAGTGAAGATAGTAAACATTCTTTATGTGCCAAGGACTATAATGGTTTGAATGTAAAATGCCTCTCAAAGGCTCACACGTTTAAACCTTTGGTCCTTCAGCCAGTGGCGCTGTTTGGGGTGGGGGATGCTAGAGCCTCATTGGAGGAAGTAGGTCACCTGTGGCAAGACTTGAGGTTTCACAGCCCAGCCCCCACTTCCTATTTCCTTCCTATTTCCTGACTGTGAGTTGTGACCAGCCTGCCTCTTGTGACTTTGCTGCCTGAGGCCATGTTTTTCACACCCAGTGGAATGATTCCCTCAAACAAACCCCTTTACCCTTAAGTGGCTTCTTGTCTTGTACTTTGTTGTAGCAACAAGGAAAGTAACCAATAAGAGATCCCAGGAGGTGGTGGATCCCAGGAGGTTGTCAGGAACACAATAGGTACACAACACAGTTCCCATCTTCCTTCCAGACACTCCCCTCCCCTCCCACCCAGTTATCTGTGCATCTCCTACCATGTAAACCTGATCAGAGTGACATGCGTCACTGACATTGATTGGCCATGCTTCTTGTCTTGCCTCATACCCCCCATGGAGACTGTTCCAAACCTTCCACTGGGACACCCCCCTTGCCTAAGTGACTCAGTCTCCCACTCATTCCTGTCTCCCCATATTGATAAATTCACAGCCAGCAGATTCCATTCATAGTGAGCGAATCATTACCACCCGCTAATATTTTTATAGAATTTCATAAACTTGGTCATTCATGAATCATTTACAGTACTTTATTCCAATGAAGAGTTCACAAATCACTCAAACACTGGCAAAATGCATAATAATGAGTGATATTTCAGGAGGCTTTGCATTAATATGTCAGCTCCCAATACTGCAAGAGCTAAATTATTTTTCCGGGTCAGAACCACAGGAAGCCCTTTTGGGCACTGGGGCAGGGGATGGTGGTAGGGTGGCAGTAAGTCACGGGACAGGATGGGACTTAAGTCATTGATCACACAGCCTGTCAGACCCCCTCTCGGCCCAATTCGGATAGGTCCTAGGAAATAGGATACGGAATCTGGATCAGATGTTGGGGGTGAAAACAGGAAGAGGGACTTAGGAGCGAGATTTCGGAGTTGTTGTGAGACTGGTATAGATCCTGAATCTAATACACAATGGCTGTGAGTGTTAGACTGGTATCACCTTTGAGTATTAGCTTGGTAACACCTGCTTCCTTTTCCCTCCCTCCCTTCCTCCCTTCCCTTCTTCCCTCCCACTCCCTGCTTTACTTCTTCCCTCTCCTTCTCCCTCATCTTTATTTTCTCTCTTCCCCCCTCTCCCTTCCTTTTCCTTCCTCTCTCCATCCTTCCTACTTGCCCTCCCTCCCTCTCTTTCTCCCTTTCTTCCCTCCCTCCCTTCCTTCCTTACAACTGAACCCAGGGTCTGAACATGCTAGGCAGGTGTCTCTACCACTGAACCGCATCTCTAGATCTCTTTCCATGTTTTTATTTGAGACAAGACCTTACTGGGTTGTCCAGACTGGTTTTGAACTCAATCTGTCACACTAACTGGTCTTCCCCTTGTGGTTTTTCTGCCCCAGCCCTTTGGGTACCTAGGACGATAAGAGGCCCACTCTGCTCCTTGTTCCTGGAGCTCTTTCTTCTTCTGTCTCTTGTGTGAGACAGACAAGAGTGTGTACATGAAGAGGTTCTAAGCTGTTCACTGTGCCGTGTTTAAAAATGGTAGCTTTCAGCACTGGTGTTCAGTTAGCGTCAAACAAAGCTGTATCTCAACTTGTGTCTCATTCACCCACCCCAAGGCTTTCATCAGAGTGCTTCGGGTTGGATTTGGGGCGGGGGAACTGTTGGCACACGGGCCCGTGCATGCACATGAACAGTGTTATTTAACTCAGAAACAAACAACAGCTATATTAGAGCAATTACGATGTCAACACACACACCCACACACTCCCGGCTTTTGAAGCTTGGGAGAGGAGAAGCGAAAGTCTAGGTGTGTGGAGACCCTGGATGAGTGCTTTAAAGAAGCAACCACACCGAACGTCACAACCAGAGTGGATCTGGCCTCAGTCTAAGATAGGAGGTTACTTCCCAAGGAAGTTCAAAGTGGGCAGGAGGAACCCCATCCTTGTGTTTAAGGATATCCCCATGACAGTCCCCTGGCTGCTCCTCAAGGGCAAAGGCCACAGAAGGGAGACTGAAAAGAGGAGCTGAGGTGTGGGGAGACAGGGCGTGAGAACCCAGGCTGCCAAGGCTGCATGCTTTCATAAGAATCAAAGGTGACAGTATTGCTATCGTTCTACCCTCATTCTCCTGGGACCAAAACCCATTATGCCCAGTAGCATGGCACCTGCTGGTGGATGGGGACACTCAAACACACCACGTGGTTCTGGGAGAGGCTGTCAGCTGTAGTTTCTGGCACAATCAAACCAAGGGACATGGCTGACCTTGCTCTGCCTGATGAACCAAGCCCTAATGGCTGCTGTGATTGTCCCTCAAAGTCTCCTACCTCCATAGAACTTTCTGACTGCTCCTGGAGATGAAGGACACTGCCACCCAAGGAGAAGGCTCACACTGAGGTGGGCCAAGTATGTGGTACCCAGAGTCTTTCCCAGGATTTTAAACATTCCCAGCAAGGTGATATTCTATAAACTAATTCTAGAGCTCACAAATATCAGATAGGTCACAAGGCTTTGGATAGCATGCCTCACCTCCTATTAATTAATGTCTGTAGGAAGCAGCCCAGACCCCTACCGATTCTCATTCCCCAGGTCTCGCAACCTGAGCTACCAGGGTGCAGGCTCTTCCCAGCAGATTTCTTTTTCTTTATTTAATATTGCCTGTCTCTTTACTCCTCTGGAGGACCCTGAGCTATGGATTCAGCCTAATACTGATACTTCATGAAGAAACAGCAAAACTATGACTCTTGTTTAAGATTAGAATGGAGCGAAGTTTTGCATTTGCTGGGTGGCAACAAGTCAAATGTGTCAGAAAATTACAGAACTTAAAATGCTTAAGAACATTCAAGAAAATGATGTTCAAGAGTAGCTCTGATCCAGGAGACCCTGCTAAGTGCTGGGCATTGTGCCAAGTGTTTGCAAAAAGAAACCCATTTTGCCTTGTATGGAGAGGCACCTACCATCCTCTGTGTGCTATGGAAAAATAACAGCAAGATTAGAGAGGGTGAGGGTTGTCCAAACTCACGTGGCTCAGGAAGAAGCATGGATGCTGAGGTCTGGTAGATTTTGTTTTTGTTGTTACGGTTTGGTGGTTTGTTTTTGATCCCTAAACTCTTAGCTACTGGGCTCAGAAATCAGATTCACCATCTCCTGTCTCATATCTGAACCACCACCGATATTCCATGACAGGCATGAGGAGGGAAGGCAGTGCCTATCCATAAGTGCTAACACAGGCCAAGTCGTCTCTGCTTATTTTACCACTGGTGACCACTGGTGGGTCTAGCATCAACTTTTTACAAAAGCCAGACTTCCTGTTGGTTCACATAGCTCATCTTTGATACACAGCGATGGGTGCTGCCCCCTGTTCAAAAACGACCTGGAAAGTCCTCGGAAAGACATCTACGGGGGGAAGTGGAGGCACCCATCTTCCTGGGACCAAGACCCAAGGACCTTCTAAGCAGGTGGGGACCCCACAGCACAACACACGGGCAACAGTAGCAGACGCCTCTCTTGTCAACGATCTGCCATCTCTTTACTGAAATTCATGGTGAACAAGGCGGGTGGGCAAGGAGCCAAACTCAAAGTGTATATCCTCAAACACAACCACAACATTGAGTTTTCTCCCCCTCTTTTGTTTCCTTCTCCCCAGATCCTCCTTCCTTCCTTTACCTTTTCACATAATTGTAATCAATGGAACCATTAGTATATAATACTGACAAAGGAGTACAGACTCAGGAGAAGTCTACCAAGAGTAATATCCCAGCCCGCAACACCCAAGAGGTCTGTATTCACAAGTCAAATGCGATTTCTTCATTAGAAAATAGGGCGGGTACATAATTTACTTATAAACTATTCTGAGAATTGAATTACACGAAACAAATTACATGCTTAAAACCAGTCCTGGCACACAGCACTTTCAGAGCGTTCGTGGTTTGCACAGCTGCCACAGGCAACCAGCAATAGCATCACTGCCACCATTCCTAAAGAGACGTCCATTCTAGTAGGCATTGATGACTTCTACTTTTACCATGGCTCTAAAGGAACACCTGTCCTGATCCGTGTCAAGGACTACCTAATGAGCGAGGACATTGTGTTTGCCTCCTGTCTCTGATCTTGAGTATTCCCATGTGGCTACCGCTTCCACATATTACTTCCTCACAGATATTTTAAGGTTGACTTTCTATTTCTGTGTGTTCATGCACTTGCACGTGGTGTGTGTGCTTGTTGTGCGTGGGTGTGTATGTGGGGTGTGTGCGTGTAGTGACTGTGGAGGTCAGAAGAGGGCACTGGATCTCCAGGAGCTGGAGTTACGGATGGTTAAAGGTTGACTTTCTGTTTCTGTGTGTGCATGCACTTGCACATGTGTGTGCTTGTTGCGAGTGGGCATATGTATGTGGTGTGCGTGTGTGTAGTGATTGTGGAGGTCAGAAGAGGGCATTGGATCTCCGGGAGCTGGAGTTACGGATGATTGCTAGCTGCTAGACATGAATGTTGGGATCCAAAGTCAGTCCTCGGAAGGGCAACGAGTGCTCTCAGTCCCTGAGCTACCCCTCCAGTCCCCATTGCAATATTTGAAATGCTGCAGGAAGCTGCCTTCCTAAACACCATGATGTCACCCCCATCCCCCGCCGGCCCCACTTCTCGCTGTTTAGCAATGTTCCACTCTAAGAACCATGGCCTACATTGTGTAAAACTGCACCAACCCCTCCAGATTTCATCAGGATAAATGTCTAAAGGTAGGGTTATCTTGTCTGAGGGTTTGCACTTATCACCACCAGTCAGAGCACGGATCTCTGAAAGCCAGACTTGGCCCGAGGGCTTTGACCTCCTCCGAGATGCCTCTAGTATCCCTCTCATTGGTCTTCACAGCCGAAGTCCGAAGCAGGATAGGAGCCCCTCACTGCTCCCCTCTACTTTAGTTCTTATAGAAGCACCTCAAGCCATACTTTTGTGGGTTTGATGAGGCACAAAAATAATTGGCTCGGTGGGAAGAACTCGTTCTGCCAAGTACATCTTTATGCACAGGGTGAACAGATAGCGAGTACTCACTTGGTAAGTAGCGATCGTTTCTCTGTCCAGGGTCCGTGTCACAGAGACGCTGCCCGTGTTCTCATTGATTCTGAAAATTCCTTTAGGCTCTTGATCCACTCCTTTCCCAGTGAGCCGGAACTTGGACCCTTCAGGTCTGTCACTATCGACTACCTGGTCAGAGAAACAGAGTGACATTTAAGACTATCCGAAAGACACGGAGAAAGCCCATCACAGACGCCCCTTGACCAGTCCGCTAATCTCAGGTGCCAGCACAAAGCTGCCTGATAAACCAAGAGTGACCTTGCCCCAAATAACATCATGGTTTAGCTTTGTCTATACAAATGGTTGTGGTTTATACTGGGAAAGCTTAGCATTGCTGAGGGGACCAGGGTTGATGGAGCAAGGAGGAAGGTGCCAGGAAGTGCACACAGGAACTTGCATTATTTTTAATGGAAGAAGATTTGGTTTACTTTGCAAACAAGGCTAAGTGTCGGTAGAAGCCATTATTCACCAGTCCCACACTGGGCAGGCACTGGATAAGGGTTACTCCTTCGTAGCTAGTACCACCTACTCCACTGCTCCCCTGGATGCCAGGCTCCTGATGAAAGGCTTGTGTGATTGTTTTCTTTACACTTCAGACAGTGCTGGGGGCGGAATACGGCCTTTTCTATTTAATGGATAGAACCAACAGAGGAACAGTAAGTATTACGCAAGCTGGCTGTGGTCACGGTCTTACACAGATGTAAAGAGATTCTGCAGATACCACTGTACAGCACTGCCCTTCACGATTGCTGACCTTGTTTTGACATCTGAAGACTAAGTGCAGAAGCTAAAGACAGAAGATGAGGAACAGTAAAGAGAGAAGCAGCTGGCAGGCGAGGAAACTCCTAGAAAATTCCAGAAACAGAGTCTCAAGCACACTCTGAGCAGAGGAGAGTTGATGGAAGGTAAGGATAAAAATGGGGGTCTTTTATGGCATGTGAAGTTGTGCAGTTAAGGAGAGAGCTGACATGATACTGGTACAAGCTAGTTCCGTGTCCTGTTGGGGTCCATATCTCTGGTCACTGTCCTATCAGAACTGCCAATGCTAATTTGGTTATAACAACACAGTTTAAGACCATGACTGTATTAGATAGTGGGGAGGCACAGATAAAAGAGGAATGATGTGCGGCCCGCTGTAACTGCTTCACAAATGAGCAGGTGTCCGGGTACCTCAGCACCCTCCATGGGCAGCACACTAAGTACCAAGCCTGCAATTCTGCATTCAAGCACCAGGTGGCAGTGGTGCCTAAGGCAGTCCTAGCATCATGGCGGATTACTAGGCAGGGCCAGTAGAGGCACATCAAGACAATTCCATAAAACGGGATTGGTTGCTTTTCATTTTCATTATTTTAAGATGTTCGTTATTGAAATCTACTTAAGGTTTTAATTAAACACCAATTATCTCTGTTTGAGTTTTTAAGATTAATGGAAAATAGGATCATTAATGAGATGATGTGATTTTTTTTATTTTTAGATGAAAAAATGTTTTAATCCCGATTTCACTGGAGCTAACCCACCGCACAATCCTTTCCTAGGCCCCCAACCCCGCTTAGAGACTTCAGGATGTCAATGACCCACAACTTCTTGGGCTTCCCGTTGAGGCTAGGGTCCACCATATTGTCCAGCTGACTACCACTGGAGCAAATAGAAGCCTGTATTCATGGAAACATGTCACAACCCTATCTTCAAACACAGGTCTTTGCCTCCATGGTTCCCAGTTTCCAAGGGTCTTAATAGGGACAATCACTAGTAGGGGTGGGGAGGGAGGTTGAGGGTTTAAAGATACAGTACAGTTGGGCGTGGTACTATAATTACAGCTTCTCAGGAGGCCGAGGCAGGAAGATCTCAAGTTCAAAGCTTGACTGAGCTACCGTGTGATTTAAAGACAGCTTGGGGACTTTGGTGAGAGCCTGCCACAAAGCAAAACTTTGAAAAGAGGGCTAGGGATGAATGTCAATGGAATAGTCCTTGCCTAGCAGGGTGGAGGCCCTAGGTTCAGCCTGCACTACAAAACCCCCAAACTAAAGAGCATAAACGAAGCACACAGATGGGGCCTGATAAATCAGAGCTAAGCACTGCAATTCCAATAGCAATAATTGCAATAAAATTATGCTGCTGCTCACGGGTGAGATGGATCCCTCCAGGCATAAAAAGCTTCTTAGCCATAATGGAAAATGAAATCTACTTTTTTTTTTGAGACAGGGTTTCTCTGTAACTTTGGAGCCTGTCCTGGAACTAGCTCTAGAAGACCAGGCTGGCCTCAAACTCACAGAGAGAACCGCCTACCTCTCCCTCTGGAGAGCCAGGATTAAATGCGCATACCACCACTGCCTGGCTGAAATCCACTTCTAAAGGGACAAACAGATGTATGTATGTATGTATGTATGTATGTATGTATGTATGTATGTATGTATGTATGTATTATGTATGTATGTATTATGTATGTATGTATTATGTATGTATTATGTATGTATGTATGTATGTAT
>LOEQ01000003.1:1351973-1370751 GCA_001685075.1 Bramus lutescens
TTCTCCCAGCATTCTGTTCTGTCTACTCCACCCACCTAAGGGCTGGCCTATCGAGAGGCCAAGGCAGTTTCTTTATTAACCAATGAAAGTAACACATAGGCAGATGACCTTCCTACATCAGTCTTCCAACTCTCTTTATAATTTGCAAAAGGGCCTTTTGAATAAACACCTTTTTTTTAAAAAAAAGTAAACTAGAAAAGAGTCAGAGCTGCTAACATGGGTCTGTCACCTATGTTACAAATTCAAGCTTGTCTGAGTCACAGAGTGAGTTCAAACCCGGCCTGGACAATGTACTGAGCGCTTGTATCATCACGAAGAGTAAAGGAAAAAAGAAGGCTTCTGTCTTAGGGTTTCTCTTGCTGTGATAAAACACCAAGATCAAGGTCAGTTTGGGGGAAAGAGGGTTTATTTCATCTTACAACTCTCAGGCCTCCTTCACTGAGGGAAGTCAGGGCTGGAACCTGGAGGTAGGAGCTGATGCAGAGGCCATGGAGGGTGCTGCTTACTGGCTTGCTCTCTATGGCTTGCTCAGCCTGCTTTTTTATACACCACAGGACCCCCGGTCCAGAGGTAGCCCTACTCACAACAGGCTGGGCCCTCCCCCATTGATCACTAATTAAGAAAAGGCCCTACAGGCTTGCCTACATTATTTTCTCAGCTGAGGTTCCCTCCTCTCTGATGATTCTAGCTTGGGTCAAGCTGACAAAGCTAGCCAGCACACCTGTCATCATGGATGACCTTAAGGTAGGTGGGCATCATGAGAATGAAAGAAACCATGGATGTAGCAGCTGTCTAGATGCCACCCATCCTAAGGTAAGCATCTGCAAGCTCCAAGGCATGCCAGGGATTGAACCACAGCTGATAGTTTACCCATCTATAGCACCTCAGAGGACCCATCAGATAAGTGCAGTGCCTTAGTGATGTCAACAACATGTCTGTGGAGGAGTTTAGCATGTTGTAAGTTAGCAGGCACACCAAGCTCTAGTTACTCCTTTTACATGCTCAAGGAAGTTCTGTGTGGTTGTATTAATAACACAAGTCCCTTTACAAAGCTGGGAATACCTGAAGAGTTCCGAAACAAGTATCTCCCTCCCTTCATGTCCCAAGAACGACACTGTCCAACTGCGACTTACTCCCCTTTCATTGCTTTGGGAGGGAGAAGATCTAACTATTCTGGGCTGCCTTCTTTTATACCACCAGGTGTTGAACAAAGGCCTTGCACAGACTAGGCAAGATCTCTGTCTAAGTTCCTGTCCTGACTTCCTCCAATGATGAACAGTGATGTGGGAGCATAAGCCAAATAAACCCTTTCCTCTCAAAACTGTTGGTGATCATAGTGTTTCATTGCAGCAATAGTAATCCTAACCAAGACACCCAGGCTGACCTAGAGCTCACTATGTAGTCAAGGATGCCTTGACCTTCAGATCCTCTCCAATTTGTTTTTGGTTATGGTGCTTCATCTCACCAATAGAAACCCTAACTGGGACACCAGGAGCTAAAGCAAGCCACGGGCTAAAAGTACTGAGATCCTGGTGAGAAGCAATTGGCCATCACCCAAGATGGCTGGCTACCACTGAGTGGATCGGGGCCCTCAGAAGACCTTGGACTACTGTCAAATGGTTCCCAACATCATAAACAAGTTCACTAAGGACCAAGGGGGAAGAATCAAAGCTTAGAACCACAAGAAGAGAAGTCTTCCTGCTCTCCATCCACAGCCCCATCCGTCACTCCCCCAGCTATTAACTTTTATCTTCTAACTTTATAATGCTCCCATTAGAGGTGATGCTGAAGCCTAGCTTAGGCTGAGTTCTATGGGATTCGGTGCTCATGATTTTTAAATTGTTATTCTCCATTCTTTTTTGGTGGCTTACAAGTGCTTTGGGTGGGTGGGTGTCTTAGCTAATTTTCCATTGCTGTGATAAAATGTGATAAAGGCAAATTATAAGTCCAAGATGGTGGAGCAAAGGCATGTCAGCAGGTGGTTAGAACACTAACTAAGAGCTCATATCGGACCCACAGGCAGGAAGCAGAAAGAGCCCTGAGAATGGCATGGGCTTTTGAAATCTCAAAGCCCACCCCCAGCGACATGATGCTTCCAATAAGGCCACACCTTCCAATCCTTCTCAAAGAGTTTCACAAACTGGGCACCAAGCATTTAAACATATGAGCCTATGAGGGCCATTCTCACTCAAATCACCACGAGGGAGGGATATAAGAATTTATTTACTAATTTTTCACAATGCCATTTCCATGGATATACACAAGTTTTGTTTTCAATTTATCCTACAGTAATGTGGCTTACTAAGGCTCTACTTTTCTGAAGTCTGTTGTTGTTGTTGGCTCAATGCATTTTTTTTCCTAAATGACTTGTGGACAGACACAGGAGATGAGTGAGCACTCAGCAGTGTTACCTACAGTTGCTAAACATCTATAAGAAATTCAAGAGTCCAGTAGAAGAACAAATAAGCAAAGCACAGTGCACAGGGCCAGATTTGGAAAGGAAGGCAATTCTGAAACCAGAGGATGGATGCTAAGTCACAGAAGGACATGTACTGCATGGCTGTGCTTTTACGAGGCACCTAGAGCAGTGCTGGTCACACAGACTAAAGGTGGGTGAGAGGTTTCTGGGGTCTAATGAGGGAAGTTACTGGAGTCTCAGCAAGGAGATGAAAGGCTCTGGGCACACATAGTGTAGATGGTGGCATGAGAGTGTGTGTGGACTCAGTGCCAATTGCCCATTTTATCACTGTGAACAAGTTTCTCTCTGCAGGACACGTGGTCTGTATCTATCTATGTCTAAGAATACTTCCTACTGGTACCATGACTCAGGCCCTCTCCGGCCTTGCTTTCATGTTGAGTTCTAGATTTTTAATATCTGGAGAGAGGCATTCTAACCCGGTATGGTGCATTTTTACCCAGCTTCCTTTTGTGTCTTTCCTGTAACATGTAGGTGCACGGAGATTAGGTCAGGGTGTGAACTGTAGGAATTGTGTTCCACATAATCAACTGCTTGGGTCAACGTTCTTTATCTTTAGATGGGGACAAATCTTGAGTTTCCAAAGAATCTTTCCAACCAGAAATCCCTAAAAATCTACTTCTGGAATCTTCTGCAGCTCCCAACACCTACCTGTTGGGATTTCCCACACATTTTGTGACCCAGTTCCCCTCTTTATGATTAGATTGAACAGTCATGGGGTGGCAACCATGTTGGCTGGCATTCATAGCCATCAGGGAGTGTGTCATCAGCCACCACTGTGGATACATCAACAGCCAGTTCCAAAGTGATGGCTTAAATACTGGCCAAGGGGGTGACACCTTGAGCTGCCTCTGGGAAGGAACAGCTTGCTAAGCCCGGGCATCAGAGTGTCCAATGGGTGAACCCCAGTGAGCAACCGGGACGTAAGTTCGTGGTTTCCAATCTCAAGTGGGTCCTGAGATTGTCAGAGAGCTTCACAGGAAGTCATCACATATCTTCATTTTGGAGAAGCAAGTTGGAAAGTTTAGAGTCAGAGAAGAGGTGATGACAGGGTCGTCTGCCCCAAGAATCTTCTCCTGACTGAGGACTTCTATGCCCCCTAGCAGGAATCCACAATATTTCAAGGATGTCTTTCTCAAGACACCCCAGCCCACTACCCATGGCTGTCACTGTGGAAGTTCATCCACATCTACTAATAATATATGCCAAGTCCTGCACTCACCCCTCACCAGGCTTCACAGTCTCTCCCACAACTTTTAGTAAGCTGTTACCCTTCAGGAACACAGTTTCTGCAGAAGTTGTCTCTTCCTGTCTCCCCCTTTACCCAACTAAAAGCATTTGCTGTTTGTATCTGACTCTGAGACTACTCATGGTCCTCAAAGGCTTGCAGCTGATCTTCCCCAAGCCCCAGTGACCTTCCCTGAACCCCAGTGCTATACAATGTGGGAGGTATACTGGAAGAAGCTGTAGCAGAGCAAAGGAAAAAGGAAATCACTGTTGAGTCTCAGTCCTTGTGCACAACAGAATAACTGATGAGCCTTAAGAGTCACTTCCTGAATGTCTAGATCCTTACTGCACACTGGGAGGTTCCCCCCACCACACCATTCATTATGGTCTTCCCAAATATATTCATTGATTTTACTTCTTATTCCACCATAAATCAAAGATGGTCTCTGTGGAAATTTTCAGGGCTTCTTCACCTGCCAATACTCTACTCCAGAACCAGATGAATGGCTGTAGGTTGGTCTCTTAGACTGCCCCCATGGGCTCCAGTTTCTTGTCTTATAGATACCTGGGCTGTGTTTCCCTGCCTCCTTGCTTGTGGCTGTCTGTCCTGCTTTGGGCTGTGAAGGAGAAGTGGCATGTGTCACTTCAGGTAACTCTAGGCAAAGTCTTTAGGAGATCTGATGTGCCTGGCCAAGATCTGTTTGTCTTCATCACTGACCTAAATCTCAAATAAAGAATGAAGACACCAAAGAATATACCTCACTTAATCCCCAGTGGACATGGAGCTTGATTAAACATAAACCCTGTAACAGAAATCTGGAGTTGTGGGTGCTGGAGAGATGGAACAGAGGTTAAGAACACTGGCTGTTCTTCCAGAGGTCCTGAGTTCAATTCCCAGCAACCACATGGTGGATCACAATCATCTATAATGAGATCTGGTGTCCTCTTCTGGCATGTAGGCATACATTCAGACAGAACCCTATACATAATTAATAAATAAATCTTTAAAAACAAAAGAAATCTGGAGCTTCTTATTCCTGCAGCAGAGCCTGACCTATACTAACTGGTGAAAAAAAAAGATGGGGGGAAATAGGTATGGATGCATCCGCACCTTCCAGTGAGAGCTTACAAACAATGTGGACAGAGGAACGTTCAACAACTTTTCAGAGCCTTGCCCAACCTCTGTAAAGCAGAAACCATGTCTACGCTGAAAGGAGCTGAAAGGCCAATGATGAGCAAGTGGCCTCAGAGAGGACATGTTCAGGTACAAAGACACACTTAGTGCTACAAGTAAAGCACCATCCTCATGACTGTTCCTCCATGACAACGATGGCAGTGATGATGGTGTTAGTGACGATGGTGTCAGAAGCCACTGCGCAAACTCTTCAATACACATTATTTTAAGCATTTTATAACTACAAGTACATCTAATTCTAACACCAACTCTTCAATATCCATTTTCCGTTAATATTAATATCCATTTTCCAGAAGAAGAAGCTGAGCCCCGAGGATGTTTCCAAGCCAAAATCAGCTTAGACAATGACTTTAGAATTGAATCCAACCCATTCATCACCATGGTACTCAGCCAGGTAGACAACTGGTTGTATGTGGGAAGCTGCCGAGGGACATTCACGGGATCACCCACCATGGAGTTCAGAACTAGTGACAGAACTCCAAAAGTGAACCCCTGCCTCACACTTTCTCCATGAAGACTGATCAGAAAACAGTCACCTTGGTCCCATGTCGTTGGCAGAGCAAGAATTAAGGACTTCAAAGTCTCACTTCCGAGATTTATGTGCATCTAAGGGTCACCACTCTGTACATCAAATTCCTGGCGGGATCATCTTTAAATTCTCTCAGTGCCCCCACCCCTACTGAACTTTGTCAGAGCTGTGGCAAGATTTGAAGGTTTCTGCCATGTAAGGGGAAAATAAATTATTCAGGCCTTTGGACACAGTTGAAATATACCACACTGAGCATCTTTCTAACTTGCCAAATGTCTTCCCCTCGGATGCTCTATTTCCATCTCTTCTATCAGTTCAGTTTTTTTTTTACAGTTCCCAGAGAAAGGTTAAGCCAAATATTTATGCACTCATTTGAACCGCAGTTCAGAGAAAGCAACTTAACAAAATCAGCATTATGATGCTGGAGCCTTTCCCACTTGGAAGTGATCAACACGAACAATTGAACCAGTTCTCCCAGGAGATTCAAGCTGGCTTTCGTTCCATTGAGACTGTCAACAACTCCTCCTCCCCTTCCTCCTCCTCCACCTCCTTCTCCTCCTTCTCCCCATCTCTTCCTCTCCCTACTGCCTAATTCAGGACAAATTTTGTGTAAAATTGAGGCTTGGAAAATAGGCAGTGTCTGAAGCAAATGATGTGTCATTCATCTTCACTTGAAAGCCTGGCATTCTAGCTCTGTTCTGCCTGTTCCTTTGTGGGAAGGAGTCATCCAGAGCGTGGAGGTTCCAGATTCCCCAAAGCAGCCATGGTCTCACATGATCAGATAGCGTTCCGATTAGAATTTTCTAAGACACTCCCCCCATCACCTTGATGTCAGGAAAACCTTGAGTCTCCTCAGCCATGCATTCAGCTTTTGCACAGCTAACTTCTTGCCTCTCTTTGTAACCCACTCTCTACTATGTCTTACCCACATCCCCTCATCCTCATTCTATGCCATGCTGTCAATTTTACCCAAATGTCATGCTCATGAGTGGAGAAGTCCCCCAAGGTCCAGAACTATTGATAGCTGATGGTTGTTGAGGAAAGCAGAATCGCTTTCCTTTGGGGATGTCAGTCCTGGTGGATTTCCCATGACTTGGTGGATGGCCCCACAGCCTTGGATTTGGGTTATTAATGGCAACAAGAACAATAACAAATGGGGTATGAAGTTGGAAGGGAGATGAGGTGGAGAGCACATGGGGAGGTGGAGGGAGGTAGCTGTGGAAGGGTGTGATCAAAATACATTCTATAAATGTATGAATTTTCAGAGAATAAATTTAAAAAGTCATTAAAAATATCACCCTCAGACCTGTCTCTTTTGTGGCCTGGGTTGCCCTCTGGTGACCTGTCCAAAAGCAGAGCTGGCTAGTCAGACCAGATCACTTCCTTCTGAAGCCTAGAATTGGGACAGAGAGGGATAGGGTGCTAGGTCCTGAGTCTTCCCTTTGGGAAAGAGCCTACCAGCCTATATACAGAGTCTTTGACAAGGAAATCCAACAGGAACACTCAGGGAACAGTGAGTTCCCGTGCATGTGATTATGAGCAAGCATGGCACGTGTCATGGCTGGTAAATAATAATCCCGTCTGTGCTGCCTTCACCATGTTCTCCTTGGTATCCCAGCTGTGCTCATATATCAAAGTATCATAGCTCCACCCCCAGCCTTTACTGCACCGGTGTTATCTCTGGGACTCAGTCCTCTCCTGCCTCTCAGTTATCTTTACCTGGATCTCTCAGTGAGGACCTCATTGATGGTTGATGACCTTAGTAAAGACATGGGTGCCTTCCCTTCACCTCATCCTTTGTGCCCACCACTCTGTCTCATCCTTCCCAGAGCCCTTAGCCCCTGTATCACTACATCCATGTCTCTAGGAAGCACTTGAACACACAAGATTTCTGTTCCATTTGCTGCTGTGGGTAGGACATGGCCCATGGGAGACACTCAATTCTTTGTTAATAAACAGTGAAGTCATCTAATTAAAAGCTGAAATCAGGAACACTATGGTCAAACAGGAAAAGGGACGAGCAATGGGCACTGGTTTAGGGATAGCCGATCAGCTTCTAATATAAAGGACCAGCCAAGCTTCCTGGGCCTCAGTTCGAATATATGGTCACGGGCTCCCAGAAAGTCATCTTGAGTAGTTCAGCATAATTCAACAATCCCAATGAAACACACGCAAACACATGTGCACACAGGCACACAGGTGTACACACACACACACGTACACACACGTACACACATGCACATGAATACTTTAGAACGGAACAGTTTGCTCTATCAATGTCTGGAACTCATGGATGACCTGCAATCATTTCAGATGAACACCTTAGCCCCACTGAAGCTACAGCCTCCTAAATGTATTTTTTTTCCTGAGAATGTCAGCAAGAGAAGATCATGCCACCTGTGATTCAGCAAAAGCCTGGGAAGGCGTTTGGAGGATGCCATCCTACATGGAAGTCACCTGGTTGATGTTTTATGGGCTGCAAGGTCCTCTCAAGTGGTGTGACTATATTTCCCCTGGAACAATCTTGGGTCAATACAGCTGCCCAATAGCTGACATACAGCATGGGTGATCACTCCCATTAGCTCCGGCTATGGGGCAGATTGTGTCCCACTAAGACAGAAGGATGACAGACGTCATGTGTAGAGAGGGGGCCACGCATGAGAGAGAGAGAGGGAGGATTGTGTTCTTAATAAAAAACAAAGCTTGGGAGGCAGTTGGCAACTCAGAGCTGTGATATAGGAGGCACAGCGTGCCTGTCATCTGAAGGACAGCTGCAGAAGGGATGGCTCGGCCTTGATTTAGAAAAGCCAATCGGCGCATGCCAAGAGATGCGGTGGAAACCACAGACAGCAGAGACTGTATGGTCCTCTACTCCTACCCACTATGATTCTTTGAGGCAGAAACGGCTTCTAGTGGTTCCTATTGTGTGGATCCACACTGTGTGAGGAAGGAGAGGATAGAGGTGCAGTCTAGGAACCTCTGTTGAACCCAGCATGGCCATTTTCTCCCCATCCGCTGGCCGAGACATCTCTCCCTTTTTCTCATGTGTTTTGGCAGGGACTGGATAGCGTCTACCATTCCTGCCCAAGTTCAGGGATGTAGAAAGTAGTTTGTGCTACGGCCTTAACACATCCTCAGTTTGCATTATGAACAAGAAAGAAAAGTCAGGGAGAACAATTTTGCAACTAAGAAGCACCTTCAAACTCTAACCCCAATAATAACTGTGTTTAACTGAGTTCTCTAAATGCCTGGTACAGCACGGAGACTGGAGGAAAGCCACCAGGGTGACTCTGGTACCTGTTTTGTGCCAAGGAATACAAGCCCTGTCACGTGAAGTCTTCTTGTCTAAGAGGGCTGCACAGATCAGGTCTGGGAACATTTGAGATGACTCTCATCAATAGAGACCCCCAGATGAAGGTCTCTTGGACACTAGATTCTCTTCTCTCTAGATTTTAGCTGTTGCAGAGGTGGCTGGCCCTTATTTTAAAGATTCCTACTGAAGAAAACCCAAGTCCACAATCTCCCTTGGGTCTCATGGTTCCAGACCCAGAGGCCTGGCCTCACACACATGTGCCCCTAGACACGCAGGATCAGTCCTGACACTTTGTAACAGAAGGCAAACACGTTCGCCTGCACTCATTTGTGAGCCGCCTGACCCGTGTGCTCCCAGCCCTGCTCATTCTGCCTCTAGACTTCCCTTGTTGTTATGAGCTTATCACAGAAGTAAATCAAAATGTTCTCAAGAGGAGAAGAAAAGATAAAAGCAAAAAATGCAGCATCCTCGAGAGAGGGATTTTTTTTTATAGTTCCACAACTCTGGTGATTCTGTCTTAAAAAAAAATCCATTATTTAATTTTAGTACCACGAGGTGCTGGGGATGAATAATGGCTCCTCTCCTACCTTCCAGTATTTCTAAAATATTAATACTGGTTGGATTCCTCTCCTAAGGGGAAGTAGGAGCTGAATTCTTTATGGGTCTCAGAACCTGTTCTCAAACAGCAAGCAGTATTCTCGGTTTCAAGCAGCTGTGCACTCTGGGCTTGGCCAGTGATGTCTGCTCAAGAGGATAGGAGTTACCCGTGGGGTGGCGGGATGAAATTGAAATAAGTTGCCCGGTAGTCCCTTCTCAGTATTGATGCTGTCAACACCGTTCTTCTAAACTACCCATCCACGATGCACTTTTGGTCCGCACTAAATTGGGAATGTGAATCATGAAGGCAGACGGTAAGGAGGCCTGACCTTCACAGGCCTCTTAGGTCAAATGTCTGCTTAGGATGACCATGATGCAGTGTGCCGCTAGCCTCAGACTGCCCACACGGAACTTCGAGCATGGCTTTTGCATGTCTACAGTTGTGTACATTTGTGTGTGAGTGTGTGTATGTGTGTACACCGGTGAAAATGTATCTTGACATTCGAGGTATAGGAGAGGAACAAAACTTTCAAACTAAACAAGAAAAACAGGATTGCAAATTATGGTAGTTGGCAATAGACTTCTAAAACAAAATCAGCTTTTCTCTTTGTCCTCTTTACAAAACTCACCCCTGGGCACTAAGGATGACCTGGCAAAAAAGTCACAGTCAAAGGCAGAAAAGGCAGACACCCACGTTCTAATTCACAGTCACTAGCTCTGACTTTGCTGAGACAGGGTGTCACTGTGCAACACTGGCTGGCCTGGAATTCACTCTGTAGACCAAGCTGTCCTTGAACTCATAGAGATCCACCAGCCTCTGCCTCCCTAGCGCTGCATGATGCGATTAAAGGTGTGTGCCACCATACCTGGCAAAGTTCCAACTATCTGATAATGCATTTCCAGACTTTTGCATTCATCTGGTTGTGTGAGAACAATTTCAGTCATTTCATTTCCAATAGCAAAATAATCATAGATTCACATGCAATGGTAAGAAATCTCATCTACCCAACCTTCCCTAAGAGGGAGACCTTGTTAAACAGTGGGAACAGGACACTACAGTTGAAATGCCAACCTGGTTGGCTCACTGGTCTCCTTCAGAGTTCTCAAGAGTGTCCTTTATGTCTGTGACTTTCTGAACATGATGACATCAGTCACGGCTTTATCACAGGTATACGCTTGTGCATACATCAACACAGTCAAGCTACAGACAATTCTTTTATCACAATCAGGGAATTTGTGTGTGAGTGAGTGTGTGTGTGTGTGTGTGTGTGTGTGTGTGTGTGTGAGGGGCAGATTGGCCACATATATTCCACATATACGGAGGGGAGAGGACAATCTCAGATGTTGGTCCTCACCTTCTAAGATGTCTTATTTAGCACTGTGTATGACAGGCTCATGGACTCACAAGGTCTTCCCCTTCCAGGATCTCTTGTTGTTTAGCATTGTGCGTGACAGGTTTAAGGACTCACAAGCACACCGGGATTCCTGTCATCACTTGTCACCTTGCTGCAGTGGCCCTGGGATTACAGATGAACCAAACTCTCCTGGGCTTAATGGGGATTCTGGGGATGTGAACCCCATTTCTCATGCTTGCCCAGTAAACACTATGATCCAGAGCTGTCTCCCCAGCCTACCTTCGGGATTTCTTATGCTACCTCTTCATACTCACATCCTCCCCATTCTAAAGGACCACCTCTCTTATCACATCCTCATCCTGGCCACTGTTAATTTCTCCTCAATTTCCATGATTTTGTCAGTTAGGAAATGTCAGATGAATGGAATATCGCACTGCCACTTTGTGCTATGCTTGCTTGTGACACCAGAAGAGTCTCCCAAAACAAAGCTTGGCATGGTGATACACACACACACACACACACACACACACAGCCATTCCAATAAATGGAGGCTGAAGGATCAGGAGTTCAAAGTCAGCTTGAGCTACACAGCGAGCCTGAGGTCAACCCAGGCTACATGTGACACTATGTCAAAAATCAAATGACAATAACAAGCAATGAGCGACCTGGGCATATTCGTGTGGGTGTTTTTATTGGGCTCTCCGTCCAGCCCCAGGATTTGTATGTCCGTCTCTCCACTGCAAACCGTGTTCTCTTGACCTTGCCACCGTGGCATCATTACAGTAAGTCCCTCTCACATGATCTTCTGGGTTGTGTGGCTCTCCTGGGGTCTATGGTTTTCCATACACATTTTAGAATAAGCTTTTCATGCCTACAGAAATCCTTGCTGAGACTTTGACAGGAATTACATTAAGCACAAATGTATCCTTCTATATGTTTTTATGTATACCACTATGGGCATATTACTTAACCTTCCCAAACATCTCTCTCTTTCTCTCTTTTTTAAACAGCTACTCCAAATTTAAAATAGGTTCTCCACTATTTAACAACCATTTCTATAACGACGGACACATGACTGTCTTAATTGTACGCTGCAAGTAAAGCCACTGTGACTGCTTCCCCACGAGGACAAAGACTCCGCATTTGCCGTTGTTCTTTAGGGTGCACCCTCAAAGGTGGGGTGACTCAAACCCAGGGAACGAATCGTTTCACAGTTATTCACAAATACTTTTTTTTTAAAGCTGTACGTGAAAAAAAATACTGCCATTAGCTTTAAAATTCCATTGAGACATGAGGTCGTATGTCAGGGAGGGAGGAAAGCCCATCAGCGAAGGCAAGGGAGGCTCTAGAAGGAGAGTTATGCAGCAACCATGCTTGTAGAATGACAATGGCGGTGACTGTGGCTGGCCCGATGCGCCCTTACTGTCTCATGCCTGCTCTTGGGTAAATTCTCCTGAGTGTCTAACTGGAGAAGGTGGTAAGTGAAACCCACTCCGATTTCACCTACTTCAAGGCAGTGATTTGCTGCTAAAATGCTTTTTCTTAAAGTTTCCTTTCATCTGAAAGGAAAGGAGATTTAGTTAAGCCATTTTCCTTTTATTCAAGGAAAGGAAGCGGCCCAAATTGACCGGCCTCATCGAGCGGCCTTTTGTTTTGACGTTGGGAATGGCCGTTGTCTGAGCGAGCCCTGAATGGAGGTGAGAAATATCCGTGGAGGAGAATAATTGATGGCAGCTTGGAGACCTGACAAGGTTCCATTTGTGTTTCCGTCCTTTCTAATCAAGTTTCTTCCTTTCCCTCTAATGGAAGTAGCATTCTAGGGAGAGAAAGGAAAACAAAGGCTTTGCTTCTAAAAACCATGCCGGGCGGCGCGGCTAACAGCGAGCGTGACCATTGTTGCATCGAGAACTGAAAGCTTGGACTCTCCACGTGAGGACAGAGTGGGGCCCTGGTGGCCACACTGCAGTTTCTTAGTACGGACTGAGTGTGGAGAGTTGTTTGACTCTCCCTTTCGACACCGTGAGAGATGAGAAAAGAGGAGGGAGAAGTCAGTGCTGTGGGATAGACAGCTTCCTAGGGACTTTGCTTTATGTTCTGAAACTGACTTGTGTAATCTAAACAGACAGTGTCAGCCTCACTTTTCAGAGATGGCGGCAGAACGCTAACTATTAGAGCAGGGTTTTTAAGACAAAGCTGTCAATCAAATCTAGACTTGCCGGCCCCTTGCTCAATGCTTCCCTTTACTCCTTTGCTCTGGGTGCGGAGGCTGACAGTGATATACACTAGAGTGATATACGCAGATCTAACACTAAATCAATGCAGTGATGCAAACAGGAGCTCGGAAATGCTCTGCCTCGGCACACATGGAAGGCTCTGCGCATGGGGCAGGACCGGTCTGCTTTGGCTTGAGACAGTCCCTGTACTCTATTCTACAGAGAACACAGGCTCTACAGGCTTCCTCCTGGTTCAGCAGAGGGAAATAGAATCATCTGTGTTTCGTCCCCTGGAGGTGGAGTTCAGAGCACCAGGCTCAAGTTCTGGGTTCAACTTCTTTAGTCATTTACTGTCCCTTTCCAGAGAAATCACTACTGACTCTAAGCCCCAAATCTCTCTGGGGTAAAGAGGACTTAATACCCACAGGAGACTCCCCAGATGGACTAGGGTGAGACAGAGTGAGGAGAGAGCTGCCATGGAGGACACGCTGCCACCTGTCATTCAACCCAGCGTCTGCACTTACCTGGATGCTGGCAGTGGTGTTCACAGTATTATCTGCAGATACACATACCCTCACTTCTGGGGGAGCCAGGTTCAACAAAGCACCTGCTGTCTCTCCTCTTCCTGGTTCTCCTCTCCCGCCACCCCCATTTCTTTCCCATACCATGGCCGGGAGCTTGTAGGATTCCCCTCTGTATGTTATGAATATGTTTTATGACCATTGGCTAATAAAGAAGCTGCTTTGACCTTTGGCAGGGTAGACTATAGCTAGGCAGGAAAACCAAACTGAATGCAGGGAGAAAGAAGGTGAAGTAAGGGAAATGCCATGTAGCTGCATAGGAGAAAGATGCCAGAACCTTGTTGGTAAGCTGCAGCCTTGTGACGATACACAGATTAATTGAAATGGGTTAATTTAAGATATAAGAGCTATCTAGAAATATGCCTGAGCCATTGGCGAAAGCAATGTTGCAATTAATATAGTTTGTGTGTGATTATTTGGTTCTGGGTGACTGGGAAACAAAAGTACAGTCTCCATTTACATAATGGTGCCCAACATGGGGTTTGAACCTACAACCCTGAGATTAAGAGTCTCATGCTCTACTGACTGAGAGCTCACTCTGCAGTCCTGAGTGGCCTCATATGCTCATCCACCTGTCCCAATCTCTCTGATGTGCCGTGCACCCCCCCTTCTGTGCTCTATGCACTAGAACCCAGTTCACGAGATTTGGGCAAGGGGCTGGAGGTTGAGAATACACACGCAGAGACAGACCAACACATGGACCTCCAATCACTGGTACAAAAGCCCTTCTTTAATAGCACCATGGAGGCTTAAATACCCATCCGTCAATGGCCAACAGATGAAAATCCCATCCTCTGATCCTCTAGGTAAGGCACAGCTTTTAGTCACTTCAATTAGAAGGTTCTAGAAAGGGAAGAGCAGCTGAAGGCCAGGACTCAATTGGTCCCAACACTTACGTGCTAGAATTTCATGCATATGCCACCACACTAGCTTCTCCTTCAGTATCATAGAAGTGGTGTCTGCAGTTTGGGGGTTGAAGAAAATTGCACCATGGGAACTGTAAATAAAACCACACCTCCACCTCTGTGATATGCTTGCCTGAGAATCACAAGCAATGAATGTTCTGCCCCAAACCCTGGGCCATGATGCATTGGTACAAATAGCTCAGGTCACCGGGAAACAAAAGTGAGGGCATATTCAGTCCCCCAATTCTCCGAACTCAAGGCTGTGGGGGAGGCTTTGTGACCACACACACACATACACACACATGCATGCACATGTGTACGCATGTAGTTGCAGCCCAACGGGGGGGGCCAGCAGCTTGGAGTAGCTGTTTTTCTCTCATATTCCCAGCCATGGAGACTTCCTGCTAGTTTGCACCACCTGGATTTATGTTTCTTCTCTGGACTCAGCTCTGGGGAAATTACTTTTCTCAAAGCGTGATGTCTCTTTTATGTGGGAGATGGGTGGGAATTGTGGAAAGCAGCGCAGCATACACTACCTATCGTCCTGTGATAACATCTAGAAGCCACGAACACACACTGGGATCATTCAGAGACTCCTTCCAAAGGTGACAACTCTCCAGCTCAGGGTTCCAGTCCCTTTATTCCTCACCCAGTCCCCATCCTCTGCAGAGATGATCCCCCTATGGCCTCCTGATAAACAGCAGCACCCATGGCTGCCTGGACTGTGGGTGTTGAAGAACAGCAGTGCGCACACATGCACGCATGCATACACACACACACACACACACATGCACGTAAGAGGAGGCCACTTTGCATTTGTGAAGGCTAATTCCCAAGGTCAGCCTCTGAGGAGAGTCTCTGGGAGGGAAAAAGGCAGAGGAAGCTCCAGGAATAGTGTTCGGGACTAAGCTAGGGCCTGAGGATCCATGAGCTATCTGTTGGGTCCATCCTCACTTCCCCTTACTGTCCCCTCCCACTGTGTCCTCAGAGTCCCCACCCTTTCACCCTCATATCAGTTCCATAGATGTTCACTCTCAACTTCCACCATCAGATAAACCTAAGACGTGGGTGACTTTCTTAAGCTTATTTTACCTATCGAGGAATAGAGGCACAAAAGTTAAGGATTTTGTCCAAGCTCTTATAAATTTGCATCAGCAGCATCTGACATGGAGAATAAACAAGCTCCTTTGAGTCGATGCATTCAGCATCAGCTGTGGTTATCCTCGCAAGAAAATTGCAACAGGGGTGGGGGCTGAAACCCCAGCTTTGGCAGAGGAGCTATTGCCAGCTGAGAGCATCTGAGGTAGAAAGTCACTCTCCTTTGGGGATGTGGTTACTAGTAGGTTTCCCATGCCCCAGTATGGGCCTCACACCCATTGGTGTATGGGCAACACCTGCTGAACTTAGAAATTTAAAAAAATTAATTATGTGTATTATGTTTGGGGAGGCAGTTTGCACATGTGTGTGCAGTACCTGCAGAAGCCAGAGGAGGGTGTCAAATTCCCTAGAGCTGGAGTTACAGGCAGTTGTGGACTACCCAGTGTGGGTGCTGGGAACCCAACCGTCCTTTGGAAGAGCAATAAACACTCTCAACTGCTGAGCCATCTCTCCATATTAAGACTCAGGGGGTTCTTAATATTATAAAGAAATAAAAAGAGGACCAGGCATGAAATTGTTAGGGAACTGGGATGGGGGAACTATTGGGGGTTATGTCAGGAGGTAGATATATGTGATCAAGACACATTATATAAATTATGAAATTCAAAGACTAACAAATGCTATTAAAAAGCAAACTCATGATTTTTTTATGTGCTTATTATGTCACAGGGGTGCTGAGCTCTGACAAAGAATCACATATTATGACCCTTCCTTCAGCTGTATGAGGAAGAATCTTGTTTCCATCTTCCAAGTCCAAACCCATGGCTTAGACTGGCTGAGAGACTCCCCAAGGGACACTTAGACCTGTGTGTCCATTGAACTTCTGCCCCGAATTACTACATTAAATAATCAGATCAATCATCTACAAGAATTTAGCCAAATAAACATATCTCTACCCCAGAGCCTGCCTCTTAGGTGACCAAAATGAGCAAGCTGAGGAATGGTCAGGGCACTTGTTCAGGCCAGTTTAGTAAATTACACAGTGACAAAGGGGGATTCAATCAATTGCTTAGCAATTAGCCATTATGAAAAGATAGGGAGAAAATCCAATGGGCTGTTTGGTGGAGCAGGAAGCATTTTAAATGTCACCACAGTGAGAGAAATATTTGAAGATCTGTCTTCATAATGGTTAACTAATTGCAATCTTCAAATTTTATTGCTTTAGAAAAATAACTCAATTCCAGAGACAGAGCATTAACACTTGGGGCCATTTCTCCCCTTTCTTTGTTCGCATGGAAAAGTGTGCAAAGCGATGGAACCCAGTAATTTAAAGAGACCGCCTCCCCACTAGTGATTAGAGTCCCTGTGGGCAGTGTTGTCAGTGACCATGTTACTATCTTGTGTGTGCCCACACCATGTGTGAACACCAGGTGTTCATAACATAGGGGACCACAATGGCAGAGAAATGGGCGCTCTCTCTCCAAATCAAGTTCCTTTTGCATGAAATTCTAGTGCTACATCATAGGCACTGTCACCCTGGCAGAACTGAAGGGGAGTTGCTGCACATTTATTTACATAGTATGCCCCTCCCCTTCCTGTACCAGCTCTCCTGCCTCTTGAGTGACCGCAAGAGGCAAGTCCAACTGTTCTCTTTTCATCAACAGGGGGATGAACTTCTGGGCAAATGGAACTTAGTGGCTTCAGCCATGACTGCTTGTCAAATTGCTTCCCAAGGCAATGTTTGATGTACCTGATGCATCTCTTGCCTGGATGGTCATGTGCCAGGAGGATGTTCTTTGTGACCAAATTGGGAGAAAACATTGAGGGTGTAATGGGAATGAGCTGGTCTGTAAAGGAAGACCACAAACAACCCTGAAGCCTGGTGCCAGCTCTTCGGAAGCAGCTTGTAGTCTTGGATTTCCTGACAGTGGGACATAGTGCATGCCTGCCTCTGACTTCAGCTCTCTGAGTAAATCTCTGTCATACACCCATTTCATTAGAATCACTTCTCAGCTACTCAATTACTTTACACTGGTTTCTTATTATGGGAGCAACCAAAAGAACACACCTGGGAGTTGAATGAGGGAGGTAGACTATCTCAGAGTTAACACTTGGTTGGACACCCCACAGGGACATGGAGAAGGGGTTGGGAAAGGCAATTCTGATCAAAGAGACAACTGTTGGTGAAGGACTGGGGACATGGGTCACCGCTGAGTGTTGGGGGTGGGTATTTAAAGGTCACAGGTAGAAACTCACTAGGTCCTAAAGTCAGAACGGGCTCTAAAATTAGGATGAAAGTCACATGCAAAATCAAAACCAAACAAAATAAATGATTCCTTTGAATTATGCTATCACAAAGCAAAAAATATCTGTAAATGTGTTTTGTTGAAATAGAGGGCTGAGTTGCTTATTGAGTCTGTTAGACACAGCTTACGAGAAATGAGAACTAACCATGCCACATACTACCTAGGATGGACAAATGTCAATGACCTATGTTTATGTCTAGGATCTCATTGCCATGGCCAATGTCAGAAATACAGTGTGGCATTGGCCTCAGTTTGATTTCGCCTCCTTCTAGCCCAAGGTCCTGGTTAGGGAAGTAAAACCCAGCTCTAAGAAACAAGAGGACGAAGAGAAGGCAGAGTTCTGAGCAGCTGAAAGAGACACAATAAACCGTAATAATTGCTGATAAAACTTTATGGTTGGTCATTAATCCTAACCACTTCAATTTCCAAAAGGAAAGATTCATTGTCTTTTTAAATAGACAAAATTTGAGTTTATGGGAAATTTAATAATATTCATGCTTGTGTAATAAGAGACTCCAAGAGTCTTAAATTTCTCATGGCTTTGGTGTAGATGCAGATTGTTGTAGAAGGAGGCAGGTTGAGGAGCCAGAATGAAGGCCAAAGGCATGGGGGTTAAGCAGGTTACTGGGGTTTTTTGAGCTTTAGGGTTCCCCTGGAGAGAGGCAAGTGGTGGAAGGGTTAGCACTGAGCTCATAAAGAAGCACAGAGCCTGCATGTCGGCAGTGATACTGGTGAAGCAGCACTGAGCCTGTTCAAACTCCAAACTACCCAGATACACGAAGGTTCTGGTTCCCCACTCTTCGGTCTATCAGTATCAGCTTTGGACGAGTGACTGCAGTATTTCTGTTCTCTGTCCATCATCCAGAGGGACCAATGATGACATGAGCCAGATCATGTCTGACACTCATTAAATTCACATAGAGGGCATTGTTTCTTAGAATAAAGGCCAAAGTCATGGTCACTTATAAGACTCTTCATGACCA
>LOEQ01000003.1:1370805-1387135 GCA_001685075.1 Bramus lutescens
CTCTCTCTCTCTCTCTCTCTCTCTCTCTCTCTCTCTCTCTCTCTCTCTTTGTCTTATCCTTCCCAACTACACTGACCTCCTTGCAGGTTCTAGAACATTCTAGATATACACTTTCCTCCACCTTTCTTTTGCATCCCTAGCGCCTCTTCTCTAATAGGCTTGCTCCTTGGATGGATGTGCAATGCGCCTCCCTTACCTGCTCTGGGTAAGGATAGCTCTTTCCTCATCTAGCCCCAGCTCCACTTCTATCCTCAGTCCCATCCCCAGCTCGAACCCCAGCCTCACCTTCATCCCAACCCCCCAGCTGTTTATCCTCATTATTCTCCATTACAATAATCACAGCAACTGCTATCAGTTATATTTTACTGTCTGTTGGCTTGCGGAGCTCTCTTACAGGGCTATGGTCTCTCAGAAGACAGGGCCCAGCATGTTCTGTAATCTACACTGTGCACGGAATCTCTATCAGCAATTCTCATTATGGACAGGGAGATCCAGTCACAACTCCCCACCTCCCTTGAGCTCTGAGCTGCAATTTGGAAACAGATTTACCTGGCCCCTTCAAAGAACAACCTGTAGAGATTTCCTGGACAGTGCTCATCCAAAGCCTGAGGCTTCAGACTGAGCTGTGCCTGGGTACTTAAGCAAGGCACTCAGATAGGAGAGCCTGGTTCTGCATAGATACCTTTGCCTCAAGCTATGGTTTCATAACTGACAACAGGGCCAGTGAAGTCTGTTCTGCTTAGCACTTGAGGATGTTCAACCATAGACACCACACATGGAGCCATAAATACTCATAATTATTATTATGTGTCAGTTAGCAATAAAATAAAACTTGATAAAACAGAAAACTATAAAACATATAAGATTCTAGCTTCTGGGTGGGGGAGATGGATCAATTGGTAAAGTGCTTGATGTCTAGGCATGAGGACCCGAGTTTGCCCTCCCCCCCAGAACCCATATGGTAAAGCTGGGGATGGTGAAACAGGCCTGTAGCCTCACCGCTGGGGCAACAGAGCCAGGAGAATCCCTGGCTCTCACTCAGGATAGACTAGCCAAGCCAGCAAGTCTTGAGGCAGCTCCAATCCAACTTCTGCTGCTCCTGGGTTTTTAGCAAGTTCATCCCACAGGACTTCAGCACCAAGGAGTTTAAACTCCTGGCTACTCTTACTTCAGGCATCTCAGCCCTCACTCTGCCCCAGCGCTCAGTGAGTGAACAGATCACAGAGGAAACAAAACAAGCGGAAAAACAACAACAAACAACAAAACCACAAAAGCCTCAGACGGCAGAGGTGAATTGTACAGCTGTCTGGTGAGTCATACGACCCAGTTGCTTTTCACAGTAAAACAATACAAACCCCCAAGTGCTAATTTTAAGACTAAATGCTATCAGCATTTATTCATCTTAATCTTTTTTTTTTTTTGAGGGGGGTTTCGAGACAGGGTTTCTAATAGCTTTGGAGCCTGTCCTTGAACTCACTTGTAGGGCAAGCTGGCCTCGAACTCACAGAGATCCACCAGCCTCTGCTTCCCAAGTGCTGGGATTAAAGGAGTAGGGAGTGGGCCACCACCACCTGACTGAATTTTGTGCGTGTGTGTGTGTGTGTGTGTGTGTGTGTGTGCAAAGGTATAGTCTCTTATTCCATGAGACAGTAAGGTAATGAAGGGGAGGTGATAATTAGTTTCCAGACATATCCCGTAGAGAGGACCCAGTGGTGATTGGTACAGGAATTGGTGACATTTGCAGAGTATGCACCGATCTGCCAACCACAGGGAACTGAGAGATCAAAAGGCTGGTTTGCCATCATTTGTTTGTGATTAAACCCCACAAACAAGCCTGCCCCTCTGATCTACTATCTTCTTCTTTTCATGATCATCGGCAGACCAGACCCAGTCAAAAAATGCTAGATCAGCAGGAGGGTGACAGATCTGGGTTTGACCACTCATCCGATGAAACGAGGGTAGGAGTGGTTATGTTTAGGAACATTCCTTAGGGGAAGTGAAAATTTTCATTATCCAACAAACAAACAAGCAAAAGCCCAAAAAACAAAATAAAAAACCACCACCGCCAACAAAAAACACCAAACCCCACACATTGTTAGCCATAAAGAAACCAGAATGTTTAGCATCATATTTAACAAACGTATCCTGAGGTCTTTCAGCTAGATTTGCTTCTGAATGTTTGAAAGGACCTGTTAGGGCCACATCGTAGCTGGTGGTTTTCACAGCGGCACGGCAGCTAACTGAGAAGTTGTGACATGCGACAGCAGACACTGTTTCTTGTTAGCTTTGTTTGGAGACATGCCTTTTATCTCTTGTTCAAGAAAACTTTGATAGCAGTTTAGTGAGTTACTCTGAGGCGTGTGTGTCTGTGTATCTGTGGGGCAGGGAAGGAACGAACAGTTTGTACTTTGGGATGGAAGTTGGCGAGATACAAATCTCATTTGTTACCACCAGTTTTGGAATTGTTAATATTTCAGGCCTTGCTACCATTTTTTCAATTGAGCTATATATTTTTCTTTACTCCCCTCCCTTCCTCCACCCTCCCCTTTCGCCCTCTCTTCCATGATCCCCACCGGTTGTGGTGGCACACACCAATAGGATTTGCTGAAGAAGGAGGAGGCAGGAGGATCATGAAGCCTTGCTACCATTATCTGCAAAATGGCATAGTAACTGTATGTGCTTCATAAGTCTGTAGAAGGATCATAAATAGAGACAAATAAACACAGGGATGGTTTTAAATATATGTACATACAAACATATCTATGCACACATATATGTGTGTGTATGTATACATATGCTCCCTATACACACAGAAATGGTTAAATATGTCTATGTGTACACACACACACTCCCTACACATTGGGATTGTTAAACACACACACACACACACACACACACACACACACACACACTTATCCAGTTAGCATTATCAAACTGACACAATCTAGAATCACCTAAAAGAAAATCAAAGAGTCATTGGTTTTGTCAGGTGGATCTGTGGATTTGGCTTGAGTTGGTCTTTATTGCTAATTGATACAGTGTCTAGCCCACTGAGGGCAGTACCATTCCCTGGGCAGGCGATCCTGGGTTAAATAAAGGCGTTAGCCGCACATGGTCAGGAGTGGCCCTGAGAAGAACCCAGAAAGCAGTGGTTCCTCCATGGTTTCTGCTTCAAGCTCCTGCTTGAGCACCTGCCCTGACGTCCCTTAATTTAGACTGGGACTTGGAAGTGTAAGACAGATAACTTTTCCCAGCCCTCAAATTGTTTAATGTCAGGCTGCTAAAAGGAAACCAGGACATATGCATGCATGCACGCACACACATGCATGCACACATGTGCAGCACACACAGGTATGCACACGTGTATAAACACGCATGCACACACACACGTGTACACAATGCATGCACAAATGTACATATATGTGCACACACACTCACACACATGCACATACAATGCACACATGCATGCACACATGCATGCACTCATGCACATATAAACACATACTCCCACACTCACACTTCCACACATTTAGTGCTCAGATATCCTGCCATCTGCTAGTAACAACACGTCTGTCAATCTTATTGACATCACTGCCGGCCAACTTTGGTCCTTTGCTCCACAGTGAGCCATGGCATCCCAGCACTGACTTTCCTGTAGTCATCCTGGTATTCTGCCTTTCTGCTAACAGGGTCCTTCCCTTGATGGAGGGATGATGCAGAGGCACCATCCCATGGCAAGAACAGACATCGACAGGCTTTATTTCTTAGAGTTAAAGTAAAAGTCTTATAACTGGAGTCAACAGATGAGAAACAGAAGCACTGCAGTGAGCACTTGGCTCTCACGAGCCTCTAGACACAGGAATTTACTGTGAAAAACACTCCAGCCAGGTCTGGAAACAACTCTGCAATTTATTTTCCTGACCTGCTCCCTTTTCTCACGAGCGTTTGCCTCCAGAGGCTCCAGGGAGCCTGATGGAGAATTCAGGGAAGTGGCCCTTTGAGTCTGGGGTCTATCTCTGTCATTAATGCTTTGACAGGGATGTTGATACTCACACCAAGGGGTGGGGCAATTTAGGATGCCTTGCCTCTGATTTGCAGGGCCCTGGAAAGTGACTGAAAGGCCCCCAAGGGTCGGGCTCTGCCTCCATCCCTTTTCCTTCCACTTAAAATCAATTCGCCTTTATTTGCTTTATCTATTGGGTCTCAGGGAAGATTTCATATGAACAAACATTCTGAGCCTCATTAAAGTCTGGACCGCCACAGGGTAGCACTCTTCTCTGTCCTGAGGCTTGAAGATGAGATGTTTTCTGACAGCTCCAAGCCTTCCAAACAAGGTATTCACCTGAACACACGGGCAGCTGCTAGCCTCTGGAGGAGGACGTTCTGAGGCCAGAAAAGAAGAAACCAACCTAGACACGCACAGACTTTGGAAGGAAGCCCAAGGGCTTTCCCATATGAAGGTCCTCAGAAATGCCACTGTTAGGATCTGAAGGAAAGTCAGGTTAATTCCACTAGTTGCAGCTAGAGTAATATTACCGGGTTTTCTAAAGGACTTGGTGTGTAGCCAATTCCCATGTGTAGCATATAACTCACAGATTTAATTATAGATCTTCCCCACTCACTAGTTCCTAGGAAACAAATCCATGGTTCGTGTCTTGTGCATAAAAGGTCATAGCAAGAAGATAAATATTTTCTGGGTTGGAAACTTTATCTAGAGGACACAGGTCTGCAACCCAAAAGCCAAGAGCTCTTCCGACAATTTCTGAAAGCTGCTAACTTTGACTAATATCGACAACACTTAAAATTTCCTGTGTTTATCTCAGAGAAAGCACTTCCCACCTAAAAGATGGGAAAATCTCACCATATCCTTTCTCCCATATTTTAAGGTGAAATGCAAATAAGATGAAATGTTTCCTTGAAATCTCTTCCCGGCTCAGTTAAGATAAAGGCTATGTTTATTATCTCAGAGGGGAGAGATTATCAGAGAGAAGCAGCCTAATTTTAATCACTTGGATATTGTGGGTCAGTGATCTTTTTCCATCTCAAATCAGAAGGAAGCTGCCACAATTGACCAGCTACACTAAACAACTAGAACCCGAGGATAAATGAAGCCGACACGCAAATGATTTTAGGTTCCATGAAGGGAGGTCTCCAAGGAAAGAGACAATTTCCTCTTGGGACTAGAGGAAATCCCTCTCATTTTACTTGATAATTTTGTGTATTTAACACTCTCTGAAATCTGTTTTGGCTCGTTCCCATTAGGGCCACCGACTTTCTGAGTCCTAACTGAGGATTAAAAGGAAAAACAGAGCCAAAGTGCTCTGTAAACTCCGATGAGCTCACCCAAATGTTAACCATTTGCAATTAGAGTTCCGAGTGTGAATTCTTAAACACAGTTCTTTGATCACCCATGAGAGAGCAATGGAGGCTTTCCCATGCCCTCTGATGCTAGAAGACAACACACTGCTCTCATCAGCCGCATTCCCTCTGCTAAACACATGGAGATCATAAAGCAAACATGCATGGCCAGCGGAAACACTCATGGAGTCAACCCAGAGGGACTTCCCAGATGAGCTACAACCAAGCAGAGCTCGGCAAGCCCATGCAAGGAGAAGGCAAGACAGAGGAGGCGAAGGTTTAAACTTGGCATTAAAATAGTGTTTGATTCACTTCAAACCGCGACAGCCTACAGTTTATGAGTGGGAGACCAGAGCCTTCAGCATCAAGCCGGCTTTGCCATTCTTTAGCAAAGTGTCCAGACAGGACGTGGGCAGGGAGGGGAATGTGCCATCCCTTCCTTTCTGAAAAACAATCACACAGAATTGCTCATGTTGGGTGTAGTGACATTGTATACTGTTAGCTATGTCAAAAGTACAACTTCCTGAGGGGTTTGATGTAGGAGGGTCATCTGTCTATGTGTTACTTTCATTGGTTAATAAAGAAACTGCCTTGGCCNCCGTGCGGGAGCTGGGCCGGACGAAAAGCAGGCCCGCTCCCCCTATTACTACAGGGGTTACTAAGTACCAGGTGGTATACACTTGGCATATATCCTCGTGAAACCCAGCAACCACCCTGTGATGTGATTAGAGTATGCTTATATGTGGCTTAGCTGGGGTTCAGCTAATTAGGAGATGGCACTGCTTTGGGAGTTAGTTCCATGCTGCTAATCACATCACAGGTAAAGGATGCAGCTTTCTGAAGTCAATATCTCCACGGGGGCGGGAGTGTTCCACAGGAAGAGTAGCCCTTCCCTCTCCAAAACACATATGGCATCATATATACACATACCACAAAACATGGATATCATAGGCACAAAATCATATACATACATATTGTATGAGCATTTACACATACATATGCATACATACACAAACACATACACTATATAAACATTCACACATACATATGCACGCACACACACGAGTACACATACTATATTATATGCACAAACACACACACACAAACCATATAGAAATTCACGCATACATATACTTGTATGCACACACACACACATGCTCACGTAGGCGCATTCTTTGATTAGCATATCTGCTACTCAAAGACTTCTGAACATGCCAGGCATAGCACCTCTGACCCATAAATTACTAGCTTCCGTTCAGCCTCACCCCTGCCTCTTCTCTTCTAACACCCACTCTTTCTCAATTTCCCCCATTTTGAGTTTATATAATCAGATAGCATGAGATTCTGGTTCAAGTACTACCCTTGAACTACGGCATGGCTGAGGGATGATTTTTGCATTGAAGAAATGCAAAAGTGTATCAAACCTGTCACTCTTTTCAGACCAGAGCGGAAGAGGCATGAGAGGCAGAACATTACATACGGAAGGAAGTCCGCGTTGGCCTCAGCCCTGCAGTTTCAATCACTTAAGCTAGCACCAGACTTTAGAACTCTTTCAAAATCAAACAGATGATGATGTTTGTTAGGAAAGTTCCTGGAGGAGATTGTTTGCCATTTTTAACCTTGAGTTCATGAAGGAACAAACATTTTAGGGCGCACGTCTTAGGTCCTCAGTTTTTATCTACATCTATTCCTTCCAAAGACTGTAGCATGAGAAATAGCTTATCTCAGAACAACTGCAGTTCCCATGAAGAACGCTGATTGATTTAGAGTTGTGCTATGAGAGAATGTTTTTCTATTAAAAAAAATCTCATTTCTAAATTACAATGTGCCTAATGAAATTTAAAAATGCGATAATCACCAAGCTCCCACAAGTGTGTTCTCTCCCAAACTAAACTAAAACAAAGCTATGCCGAAGGGAAGGAAATCATGGCCTGAAAGCTGCAAACAGCAAACTACAGGAAATCTACAGTTCAGTCTGCCCACCATGACAACCAGGATGTACTTACTCTCCCATCACCCCCACCCCTGTGTATAAAAAACACTAGTTAAAAGGCCTTAACTTGTGCTTTACTTATTGCTATTAAAATTTTTAATTACAGGCCTTTAATTATACACACCATATGTGTGTGTTGAACACGAGTACAGGTACCAGACAGAGCAGAGGTGCAGATTCACCTGGACCCATTGTGTCCACTTGTATGTGTATATGTTGAGCACACAATTACAGGTACCAGACAGGTCAGGGGTGCAGATCTATCTGGACCTGGAATTTCAAGCAGTAGTGAGCATTCACCGTGAGTGCTGGGAACCTAACTCTGGTTCTCTGAAAGGGCAGTGCGGGTTCTTAGCTATTGAGCCATCTCTCTAACCAGACAAGTTAGGAACCAGACAAGGATGCAGAGTCTAGAAATCTACAGGGCAGGGTCCCATCCCCGGTTATGCAGTTCCAAGAAGCCTCCTTTAACTTTTAGGAAAATGGCAGTGATGTCAGTATTTATCTGGCTCGGTTGGAAGAACTGACAGACTAGTGACTGAGATCCAGTTGATGTCCAGAATGCAAGGAGCGAGTGCCCGGGTCTAACAGAAAATGATGCTTTCTCGATGGGACCCTGTACATCTCAGAGGCCAGCCTATGTTTTGTGGAATGAAATAGCTTCAAAGAGCTACCAAACCACTATCACAACTCTCGTGTGAGTGTCCAGTCCTGTCACCAAGAAAGAAGGATGCCCTGGTCCAGTAAGAATGATTCAGGTTCTGAGAATACACACTTCGGCAACAAGGTCCCTCAATATTTGGCAATGATACGTGTATTTCTTTCCACAATGCGTTGTTCCAGAGAATAAGTGTGTGCCTCCTAGAGGCTACATTAATAATCTAGGGGAAAGTGAACTGAACACATGAAGGACCCAGGCCAGGCTATTTGTGTATCATAATGAGCACAAATCAAAAGCCTTACTCAGGGAAAGAGGAGAAGATGAACAAAAACAAAGCCTGCCTGCCTCTGGCGGCATGGGTTCTGCAGACATGAGCTACGGTTGTTAGGGTCATTAGCAGGCATGCTGACATTCAGCCATGAAGCGGTATTTGCAGACATAGAGTGGGTGAAATTATATGGTCCGCTTAAATAAAATCAGCCCCAGAGCAGATAAAAGTCACAGGGTGACCATTTTATAAAAATAGAAGATTGAATTGAAAAATCAGCATTTTAATGGCCCAGTGATCCAAACATTAAGTTGATAATTAGACCAGAGTGACATCCATGAGAACCTAAGCACACTCTTATAATTCTATGCCCGTGTGTGACATGCCAGGTGAAGTCAGGTGCTTAGAAATTATTGACCCAAGTTAGATGCTTGATTAGCAGTGGTGGAGGGAACTTTGAGTAAGAGTGTTGTCATTGACACTCAGTGGGTGTGACGTGGCGTGGTGTGATTTTGCCTTCAGGGAGATATTTGGTGATGTCTGGAGATAGCTTTGCTTATTGTAAAGGGGGTGTTGTAAAAGGGGGTGGAGGGATCTAGGAGGTAGAGCCCAAGGGAACAGCTCAGTGTGTTATATTTTACAGAGGAGGCCCCGCAATACAACCTCCTAGTCCAAACTATTGAACACTTCTGGTGTTGGAAAATGTTTAACCTAGAACCTCCCATTTCTCTTTCCAGAAGAGAGAAGTCAACTGGCTTTTCAGGGGCATGGCAGTTATTTATCTATGTAGAGAGAGCTAGATTCTAGAATCCTGGCACCACTTTTATTTATTTAAAAGTATTTATTTTATTTTTAATTAAAGGTCTGCTTGGCTTATGTCCATGTGTGGGCAGGTACACATGATTTCAGGTGCCCTCAGAGGACAGAAAGTGTCAGGTTCCCCGGAGTTGATGTTACAGGTGACTATGAGATGCCTAATGCGGACGCTGGGAACTGAACCTGGGACTTTTACAGGAGCAGCAAGTGCTCTTAACCAGTGTGCCCTCTCTCTGGCCCTGCTATTCTTAGTTCTATGCTGAATTTTTCATATGTAGAGCCATCCTATGCAGTCTTTCCTCTAGAGAACACCGACTAATACAGACATGGTACCAATTGCTGTCTTTCATTTGGGATGCCCAACTGATGACCACACATTTGGCTGAGTAGCTTGAATTGGGGAAATGTGATGATTTCTCATGGCAGAATCAGCATTGAGAATAGTGTCTTCCTCCAGTGAATTCATTTACCGAGTTTGTCCTATGCTCTGGCTTAGATAGGTGTGAGGCATTCTACTTCTGAAGACTAGGTCATTGGACCTCATCCTTGAGGAACTAATGGCAGATAAGACATTTGGAGCTAATAGGAAAACATGACATGGACTTATAATTGCCATATTTTAGATAAAACTGTGGTATTAAAGATGTGTGTACTTCAGGGGATCTATATTTTCCAAACTTCTCTGCCCCCAAAGGTAGATACTTGTCCCACGTGGCCACTATATTTACAGTCCAGACAGCTACTTTGTTGGCTGCATCAGCCCCATTTCATTTGATCAGCAGCCAATGTGACCAGTGCTCGCCTTACTGAATAGGCAGATAGAGAAGTGACCCTTCATTATAGATAGTTCTATCAGATGGTTTCACCTTGTGATGGCACTCAGGGTCTGACTTGTCATGACTAAGGTGATGATTTCATTGCCCATAGTACAGAGCTTTAGGCCATCTCTGGCTTAAGATGGCAGGGGAGGAAGGCAGCTAAGAGCTTGCTTAGTCTCAGACCCCAAAGAATGACATCAAGAGAGCTACCGTCCAAGAATCAGACAGCTTGGTACAGGAAGGAACCTTAAGGGTTGAAGTTAGTGACCCCTTTCACAAAGAAACTAGTCTTAGTTCCCAACATTGATGTCTATCTATCTACAACCTTCTTTGAAGCCAAGCCTTTCCATTCTGTATTTTCAAAACAACTAGAGATAAGCACCAAGATGAGGGTGTTTGGAGCAATGATGTTTAAAATGGTGTGTGCGTGTGTGTGTGTGCGCGCGTGCGTGTGTGTGCACGTGCAAGAGAGAGAGAGAGAGAGAGAGAGAAAAGGCATGTTCTGGTCATGAAGAGTCTTATAAGTGACCATGACTTTGGCCTTTATTCTAAGAAACCCATCAAAGGGCTAACAGTACAACATCTATAGAACAGACTAACACACAACCTTTAAGTGCCACAGTGTATGTGTGTGTGCATGTGTGTGTGTGTAGTGCTAAGCAGAGGGTATGAAACCATAGAGCCTTTGATGGGTCGATGATTTGTCTAACCACAACGCAGACTGCTGTAGGTTTTTCTTGTTTTTTTTTATATTTTCTGCATTTTCTCATGCTTTGTCAGTGAGCAAAGCTGCTTGTTTGATGCTATCATCAAAACAAAGAACTGGCTGGTAAGGCAGGGATTTTCTCAGTCACTTTGTAGCTGCCCAGCTTACACCAGGAGGCTGGGTTCTGCCCATGGTGCCTCCCACCCTACACAGCTGCTTCTGGGACCAAGGTCTTTGAGCTCCTCTCTTCTTCTTGCCCAGTGTCCACATTGCCTCATTAGAAGGAGAAGTTGAGCCAAACCAATTGAAGCTGTGTGCTTCTGCCTTCACAAGTGGGCTACCTTGGAGACTTAGATCATAAATTTCCATCTTTAACCAAGGTAGTACACTCATTAACTAGCTGGGCAGCACTATATAAAATCCTAAAATAATCTACATGCCTTAGGAGTGTTTTCTTCATTTCGGTTCCAAACCAAACTGAAATGGTATTCTTGCCAAAAATCAAATGCACTGTTCTTTGGCTTTTGGAGATTGAGGCAAGAAGCTGCGATAGGGCTGTCTGGTGTGATGTCCTGTTTTGATGGTGGCATCTATGAATCCAATAGAGTGGTTAGTAGCCATGTGAGGCTACTGAGTATCTGACTAGTGTATGCCCGGGGTGACAGAGGAACTAAAGCTTATGTTTTATGTAATTTTAACTAATTCAAAGGTGACCATTTAAGTAGCTAAAGGTGACTGACACTAGACACTGCAGAAATAGGATCTAAGCTATCTATGTACCAGCATGAAGGGCCTTTGGCCTGAGTAAGAATTGGAAAGCACAGCTGATAGATCTTTGAGTCCCTGAACTTTGAGTCTTCTTTTATGATGGACTGACTTTAACTCACAAATCAGGAAGGAACTGAAACACTGGTCCAGATACCTGGAGTCTATTAGGAAGACAACTGCACACTGTCTTACAGGTAATGCCAAGTAAGAAGATGCAGCTTCCAGAAGCTCTGAGTGCTGTCCTTAGCTATGCCACTAGCAGGAAGGGATGGGTTAGGAGTGAGTGTGCGATGCGACTTGGGATTCCAGTCACGCTCCTGTGATCCAACAGTCACAAACTGGCCCCATCTTTTTTAGAAACCCATTTTCTCCTGAACCGGATAAGCCTCTGATTCCCCAGGAATGGAACAGAGCAGGATTTCCTATGAAGCAACTTCCAGGCATTCGCACTGGGTCTCTTCTGTACCTTCGCCTGTAAATCTCTCTAATTTCCTTGGATCAAAACTGGAAGGAGATTACTGTGGTCTGGTCTTGTCTCTGCATGCTCATGTAATGTTCACTTGGAAACAGCCAAGGATGTCACCGTCCCCCGGACCTGGAGTAGCAGGTTTTAAGTCATAAAAGATGAGAAGCAGGGCTTGGGGATATAGCCCAGCTGGTCAAATGCTTGCTATGCAAGCATGAGGACACATGTCTGGGTCTCTCCTAGAAACGGCTGCATGTCTAAGACAAGGACAGTATAAACAGACATGCTTGCATGGAAGGGAGGACTCTCATGTGGTCCCAGCTCTAGACAAAACCTGCAGGTAACTATGGTTACTCAAAGAGGGAGAGAGAGCCTCTCCCAAGGGTGAGCCCCCTAACTGCTTATCAAATGCAAAGCTGTCAGTCCTGAAACAACAAGGAACAAAAAAGTATTCAGCAGGTTATAGTTATATATTTGTGTATGTATTTATATATGTGTTACAATAATAATCAAATAAAAATCAGTTATTAATTTGAGATGAGGGACATGGGAAGGGAGGAATGGAAGAAATATGGTGTCTAGAGAGGGGGAAGGGAGGGAGTGATGTAAGGGAATGATGTAATTGCATTTTATTTAAAATGTATTCAAATTCAAAATTAAAATAAAAAGTGTCATGCCATACATCTATCATCTCTGCACTGGGGAAACTGAGTCAGGCAGATCCCAGGGGCTTGTCATCTAACATCTTAGCACAGTTAGTGAGCTCTAGGTTCAGGGAAAGACCCTAGTTCAAAAACTAAGGTGAAGTGTGATCAAAGGAGACACTTGACATCAATCTATGGCCTCCACGCATATATGTACAAATATACATGCACACCCATAGTCATATATGTACACATAAACATAGACACACATGCATGCACACACAAGTGGTCACCCATACTTACACACACATGCATGAATGCACACATGAACACACACACATGAATGCACACATGAATACACACACACGCTGCACAGCAGAGCCCACTAGAAACTGTGCTAGTGGTAGAAAGAGAGATAAGGTCAATAAGAGGGGCAATGGGGAGGGTACAGGGTAGAAGCTCAGTTTGGGCAGATTTTAGTCTGTTTCCTAGAGAAAGACATTATCAGAGAGGGAGAGGGATAGAGAGGGAGAGAGAGAGTTCTAGAAGGCTCTTTATATTCTAGTTCTCAAAGCAGTTTTTCAAATACTTTCCCAGATTTGATGACTGCAATTACAGGAAGCTCAATTAAATTGAAATTTAGATAAACAATGACTAAATCTTAAATTATACTGTCTCCCAAGCAATACTGAGGACACAGGGATATGCAAATATTAGTCATATTTCATTTGAAAATTTGACTTTACTGGGCTTTCTATTTTATCCAGAAAAATCTATTTATGAAATACACGTCTCAGGAGACCGCCCATGTTAAAAACTAGAGCCAGCAGCATCCACAGTGTAGTTCACTGGTTAGCTGCTGTCTCTAGTACCCTTCCAGATCCCAAAACAGAGCATTTGAAAAGCTCAGCAGAGTTCTACAGACACTCCCGCCCACTCTCTTCCCAGCGTGCCTTGCAGACTTCTGAGACTATGGAGCTCAGCAATACAGACATCTCCAAGCCAGCTCCAGGGGCAGAATATCTGAGTCTCAATACTGCAAGAAGTTATAGCCTGAGCCTTGGACCAGACACACATAAACACGCATGCCTGATAATAAGTAACAGTGTCACAGGGCCGAGGTAAGAACTGTGTCGTTTCATTTAGAGCGTTTAGCCTGAACAGGGAAGCAGTGACTGCTCACTCACTTTGACAGTCATAGCACAGAGAAGCAGTTTCTCTGACAATGACCATTTTCATTCAGGGGTACCAGTGCATGTGTGGATCCTGAGACGTGCAGAAGGGACACTGTGGTAGAGTAGGGGGAAGCTGGCTTGGCCCAGTATTGAATGAGATTCCAGGCCTCTCATGCAGGGTGGCTTTAGAACCTAGCTCATCCAGCAGACACAATGAGGAATGGAGGGGCAGAAGGTTCTCGGTGCCTAAAATCATTTGGTGTCCTGCTCTGCCCTGGGACTATGCATCAATCTCTTTTTTGTTAGTTTCTGCCTTTGTTAGGGATCACATTAGAGAATGGTGAGTGATGGGTTGTTTAAGGGACAGGTGAGACTGTGTCCCAGCTCTGGAGGTCGGAAGCTGGAGATCAAGCTCTTTCTGAAGACTGCAGAGGAGAATCTGCTTCTGCCTTGCTCTCAGCTTCAGCTGCCTTTCTGGTAATCATTGGCATTTCGCGTTTTTCCGATGTGTTGTTCTCTCCTCTGCTTTCATCTTCACGTGTGTGTCTTAATGTCTGCCTGTGTTTGAGTCTGTCTCTTCATCTCCCTGTTTTATGAGAAAATTGATCATACAGGGCCAGGGCCCATCCCAGTGACCCCAATTTAAATGGCAGACTTGTCTCCTGAAAAGGCCATGTGCTGGCTGAGGTCCTGAGGTACTGACCTTAACACCAGGATTTGGGGAGGACAAAGTCAGTCCGTAACTGCACCCCTCTACAGCAGTGGTTCTCAACCTGTGGGTCAGGACCCCAAAGGGATCCTATTTCAGACATCCTGCATACCTTACATTTACATTATGACTCATAACCGTAGCAAAATTACAGTTATGAAATAACAAAGAAATAATATTTATGGTTGGGGTCACCACAATATGAGGAACTCTGTTAAAGGGTTGCAGGGTTGTGTTAGGAAGGTTGAGAATCGCTGCTCTATAGTGAAGCCAATCAGGAGCTGTCTTCCTTCCCAGGACTAGAAGACATCTTAACATAGACAGCATCAAGCAGGAGGTGCTGAAAATGTTAGTGTACCCAGTTCTGCCCTGACCCCACGGGTCTAGGGCTTATAACAAACCTCATTTATACACACCCCAGTCTAAGGCTCTGAATATTACTTCCCTTTGCCATTGTTGTGAATTCACTGTTGGAACTCAGTGTGACCCTGGAGCTGGCACGGAAAATCCTCGATTGCTGGGCTCCATTTGCTAAGAGGCTTGGAAAGTGTCGTACCAAAGAGAGTTGGAGCGAGAGTAAGACGTATTACTGTGGTAGCTATGACGACCATTCATTCCTCCCTCCCCTCCCCTTCTCCACCCCAAGGGAAACATTTAATATCATAAGCTGATCTGCCCTTGAATTAGTACCCAAACCTTTGTGGGATGAATGCCAGGAGGTTGGTCCTCTTCCATCGTACCACCTGATAGCATACAGTTATCAGAGACCACCAGGCTAAACAGAACAAGTCAGACTTGGGGAAAGAAACATCACAGGGTTCTTCTCATGCATGTTTGCAGATCCTAGAGTTCATGTAGATGCACCAAATAATACATATCTATCCATGACATGAAGGTAGAAGTCACATTGTCTGTGGGAAGGAAGGAGAATTGTGCGGAGGGGAGGGTGGAGGTGAACATGTTGAAAGTACATGGTATATGCATGTGGTGTTGTCCATGAGATCTTCCCCGTATTCTCAGGCATCTGAATACTTGCCCCGGCAGGGATGGAAAGATGGCTCAGCGGCTAAGAGCACTGTTTTCTTTTCCAGAAGACCCAGGTTCAGTTCTCAGCAACCACATAGCAGTTTACAACTGTCTGTAAACCCAGTTTCAAGGATTTCTACGCTCTCTTCTGGATCCTATGGGCACTACATGCATGTGGCACAGAACAAAACGCCTCTACACATAACACAAAAATCAAAAGGGGAAGCATTTTAAAAAGTATGGGCATTTAGCTCCTATCTGATGAGCCATTTAGAGAAGATTAGCTGAGGTGGGCTTCCTGGAGGGAATGAATCCCTGGGGCAGGCTTTAAGCTTCCAAAGTTTCCAGCCATTCACAGTTCACTTCTTGCTTGTGGTTTGAGATGGGAGTTCTCAGCTGCTCTTGCCACCATGCCTGCCTTACACGTTGCCACACTTCCCTGCCCTGGTGGTGATTGGCTATTAGGCCCCTGGATCCATAAGCCCCAAATAAACCCTTCCCTTCTATATGCTGCCTTAGTCATGGTGTTTTATCTCAGTAATAGAAAAGCAACAAAGACAACATGCATGAACTCGTCTTTATGAAACCCAACACTGTGTACAATGAGTATATGCCAATAACAATTTATATATCCATCCATCCATGCACATATATACATACAAACACAGCTTTAAAATACACAAACATAGCTAAAGTTTTCTTGCTTCACAAAGACAAACTTATTCTCAGTAAGGAGGAGAAGCACACTTGGGAACAAGCCTGCTGTGTGTAGTGCACTCGGGAACAAGCCTGCTGTGTGCAGTGCCCTCAGGAACAAGCCTGCTGTGTGCAGTGCCCTCGGGAACAAGCCTGCTGTGTGCAGTGCACTCGGGAACAAGCCTGCTGTGTGCAGTGCACTCGGGGATAAGCCTGCTGTGTGCAG
>LOEQ01000003.1:1387221-1418731 GCA_001685075.1 Bramus lutescens
GCACTCGGGAACAAGCCTGCTGTGGGCAGTGCACTCGGGAACAAGCCTGCTGTGTGCAGTGCACTCGGGAACAAGCCTGCTGTGGGCAGTGCACTCGGGGATAAGCCTGCTGTGTGCAGCGCACTCGGGAACAAGCCTGCTGTGTGCGGTGTCACTAAACTCCACAGTGGCTTATAGGAAATTGGAGACAGAAACAAGGAAATGAAGATAGAGACCGAGATAGTTCAAAATTTACTGTGTACTTACCCTGTGTCAGCTACTGTGTGAGCACAGGGCTTGCCAAACCTTAAGCTGGGACATGGGGATTATTATGGTCAGCTGCTTTTAATGGAACAGATGACCTTATTAGAATAGCTTCTTTCAAAGAGGGCAGGTGAGGCTGGAGCAGGGAGTGGGCAGGAGAGAGAAGACCTGAGGGGAGAAACATATAAGAAAGGCTTGCCAATTTTGCCTTTAGGGCAAATGATGGGTTCTGTTGTACTCCACATTTTGGAAAAGCAGTTAGAAGGGACAGCAATCTGGGAAACATGGTCCCATCATGATGGACATACACCTACATACCCTGTATTTCTCATTCATATCATTGCCATTTCGGAATTCTGCAGCCTCGGGTTTTACTCCATCATCAGCAAAGCCTTTAAAATCCATGCATATTGTGGGCTAGGGAGATGGCTTAGAAGGTAAAGATGCTACTGGGCCTGTCAACCCCAGTGGTATCCCTGGGACCAGCATGGTGAAAGGAGAGCACTGGCTCCCACAGAGTGTCCTCACCTCCATGAGCACACTCTGGCACGCACCCCTCTCAAGTAAAACTGAATAAATAAATAAATACATGTAATACATTTTAATTAAAAATTAAACCTAGAGAGTATTGCTCAGAACTACTATGCAATAACAATATTTTATTTTACAAAGGAAATCTGTCCAGCATCCCTTATAGCAGAGTTTCTTGTTTCCCACTAAAACACGCTCTAAGAAACATGCTCAAGGCTCTCATGAGTTTAAGTGTGAGGATTGACAGCTCCAAGGAGAACCTCAAAGGTGGATGGAATAGATACAGATGAAAACACTTCAGTAGTTTCTCACGTTTGCCAAATGCAACTACGCGCATGTTGGACTGGAAAGCCAGCAAGGCTCCCCTGGGAATAACTTCTAGCCATGTCTCTGACTGACTGATCAAGTGGACATTTCTATACTTTCTGACTTTGTTCCACCTCCGTCTCTGACCCGATGTTAGTGTCCACAGTGTAACCTCTGCATTGAGAATGCACAGTCACCGCATGGGGGCGGGCAAAATGGTAAGATCTGTGCTTTTCTTACAGTTGAAAAAATAACTTAGGAAGTTTTAAAAATAGCACTTATTTTAGGAATGCTTACCCTATGGCATAGTAAGATGTATTATATATACAGCTATGAATGTTGGCACGATGTGCTGTTGCTGCAAAATTTAATGCACCAGGGACTGGGGAGATGAATCAGTGGATAAGAGCACATGGCTCGCAAGCATGAGGACCCAGGTTTGAATCTCCAGCACTCACATTATAAAAAAACAGGGCAATCTCACACATGTCTGTAACCGCTATAAGAATGGAGATGGGGAGATCTCAAGGGCTTGCTGGCTATAGTCTAAATAAAGCAGCAAACTTTTGATTCCCTGTCTCAAGGGCGTAGGGTAGAGGATGACAAAGCAGGGCTACTGGATACATTCCTCTGGTCTCCACATGTGCATGTTTGGGCTCCTGCACACACACATGCAATGCACATCACAATACACACACACACACACACACACACACCACACACAAGTTCATTTTACAGTAAACCCTTGCATATTTTGGAATATCACACTACACAAAGGCTCTTTCAAATATCCAGAAAGAGAAGAACACTAAGAAAATACTTAGAAGGAAAAAAAAACAAATTTCAAGGCTAAAGCCTCAAAATGGGACTTTAAGTAATACATTGAAAGTAAATTATGGATGGATTGAGGAATGGAAAATGAAAATTAAACCAGCAATTTAGAAAATGGTGAATGTATTAACATGACTCTGATCTTGAGATAGATGTTAATTGTATAAATAAAATAAGTCATAAAGAGAAATGGCATTGTGTCTTCTAACACTTAAAAAAAATCACTATCCTGACACACTAGATAAGATTAATTTCAATAATAACTTGGCAAACACCCAACATGTAGAACAGATGTAGAACAGGCAACAGATTTTTATCCGCAGTAATTTCAGAGTCTTTGCAAGTGTGTAGAGGGGGACCCAATGTACAAGTAGAGGAGGGAAGCCTGTCCTCCACAGGACTTGGAGGACAAGAGGAGAAAACACAGCTCCCGGGGAGTCAAGGCTATTCATTTGTTTTCTGGCTGCTCAGACCCAAATAATCATACAGAAGCTGTATTAATTACAATACTGTTTGGCCAATAGCTCAAGAATATTTCTAGCTAGCTCCTACATCTTAAATTAACCCATTCTTATTATTTTATGTTTTACCATGAGGCTTGTGGTTTATCAGCAAGGTTCTGGCACGTCTGTTTCCTGTGACAGTTATATGGCGTCTCACTGACTCTGCCTACTTTCTCTCTACATCTCTGTTAGACATTCTTACCTGACTTTACTCTATTAAGCCATTGGCTGAAAGCAGCTTTTAATTTTATTAACCAATGACAATGCATATACAAAAGAACTTCCCACACCACATCGAAGTCCTACCAATGCATAAGAGGTAATAGTACCTTGTCTTTTCCATCTATCAAAATGACAGATTTCAGAGATGTGCAGTTAACACTAGCAAAGGGTCATGCACCCGGTGGCTGCCACATGTCGCCTAGGTATCAGTATTACTATTATCTCTTGACACAACATTTTGGGGATCACATACTCAATGCTCAAGGGATTGGTTTCTCCAGTTGGTACTGTGACTTGGAAGGAGGGAAGGTAAGTAAGTAATTCTGCAACTATGGCTGCCCACTCTATCCCTGAATCATCACCTCAGGATTATTGGCAATCATTCAGCTGTTGGTGAACACTAAACAACCCACAATTGTGGAAAGCTTGCATGACAGGTAATAATATTTTTAATGTCATTACACACATACATACCACGGCTAGAAAAAAGATGATGGAGGCAACAACCTCATGGTATTTGAACCAGGATCTTTCAAAGCAGTAATGCAATCCAAATATGCTACTTGATCACACACACACACACACACACACACACACACACACGTGGTGTGTGTATACTTAAATACTTAAATGTATATACTTAAATGTACATTTATGATATGCATATTGGTAGATAAAAATAGATATAAAACCCCCCACCAAAATAAAGAATAAAGGTCCCCAAGTTGTTTCTTGTCAGGTATTTCATCACTGTAGTGGGAGAAGAAACTAATACAAGGGTGGTAACTCATGTTCCTTTCTGGTATGGTGACAAAACACAGACCCAGAGAAACTTCGAGGGAAGAGAAGGTTAATTTCCACTCCTGGGTTATAGACTATCATTGTGGGAAGTTGGCCTAGGAACCCGAAACAGAAGCCAAAGAGGAATGCTGCTTGCTTGCTCTCCCAGGTTCAGGCTCAGTGTGCTTTCTTGTACAACCCAGAACCGCCTGCCTAGGGAATGGTGCCGCCACGACGTGGACTCTTTCACATCAATTACAATCAAGAGGACCACTCACAGACATGCTCACAGGGGAATTTGATCAGGGCAACCCCTCAAAGTAGACTCTCTTCTCAGAGCACTCTAGCCTGCGTCAAGTTGACAACTGAAGTTAAAGCTGACAGGAGAAGTAGCAAGAAGAAAAGGACAGAAAATGGAGCCCTGAGGACAGCTTTAAGAGGGCAGCTGGTGTACCAATGTGGAGCTCAGAAAAGTTGAGCGAAATGTCCACGGATACACAGCTTATGAATAACTCCACCTGGGGCTGGGTTACTCTGACACCCAACCCTTTGCAGTTCCTTAACTATGACTGCACTTTACCTACAGACACGTCTCTAATCCTCAATCGAAGCCCATGTTCAAATTGTAGGGAAGTGCCATTGTAAACACACTTGCCAATAACAGAGTTAAGATATTCACCAGCTTTATGGGCTCATTAAGGTCTGGATGATGTCTGCCTCCTTCTCTTATATCCTGCACTCATTTCCATGTGCTTTCTCCCTTTTGAGCTGAAACCACAGCAAATAGAGCCATTTTCAAGTATGAAATCCAAATGCTTAATTTTTGAAATCTCGAGAAGCTAATTAGAGGGTTCGAGAGGCAATAGATTTTTTTCATATTTTTTGGAGATTTGCAGCACCGTAAATAGGTTCCCATGAATGGCAGTAATGTATGTTTGCTTTTCCTTCACAGTTCAACTAAAAACGGTTCATTTTGTAAAAGCTACTCGATGGCCGATGGGTATTTTTTCTTTTAAAGCTGAATTGGAAAATGGTGTTTTCTCAACACAAAGTTAAATGTGAACTTTGAAAGTCATAGAGGTAGTCTTAAGCATGGATGCACCATCACAAATGTACCTGAATATATTAAACACAGAAACAAGGCAGGTGAGGGCACTAGCTATATTCTTTCTGAACCGCTTTCCCAAGCATAAATCAACCAAATGGCATGTGAGCAGAAGCTGGCTTGGGGTCTGTGTTCCTCATGTTTCTTGAAGAGTAAATGTGTCTGAGATAATAGAAATCTGATCGTGGACAGAGGGAAGGGAGAAATCAGGAGGTTAATTATCTGTTGACTCGGGTGGTTTTAGATATGGGCTTAGGTTTACTCCTCTCTCATCTTGGCCCAATTACTCTTGCAGTAGAAGCTGTCAGGTTTGCAAAATGCATTTCTGTTTAGGCCCCCTCTCCTCTTATCCAATCCTGTTTAAATGCCACATTAAAGATTTACCTAAAATCCTCAGGTCTACTATTCTCTTTACCAGCATACCTTAGTGGTACCTGGCTGCTGTCTTATAGTGCCAGGCACCTCCTCTCTTAATGGCAGCCATCAGCTGCTGTAAGCAGGTTCTCTGGAAGTCTTTTCTTGCCCAGAAGGCAGCCTCCGAGCCAGTGAGCCACACACTGTCAGCCTGGCTACCTACTGCTCATGGTGTACTCTGGCTGAGAAGCTTCCATTCTGCAAACAATGCAGAGCCCAACAACCATTTTTCACTTCAAAAAAAATCATCTTTTGAGCTCACCATGCTCTTGGCTGGGCTGCTCTGAGATCCTCTTCTCTTCCAGTACTGCCTGTCTGGTTATGTCCTTTCTCCTGCATCATGTGGAGAGGGCTCTTCTCTAGGATGCTTCTACAGCCTTCTCTGCAGCAGCCCCGTGGGAAGAGGTGGAGACAGTAATCTATAGATTCTAACCCTGCCTTCTCCTCCCAGCACCAGGTATCTAAGCATATTCTACGGTCAGACTGGTGTGAACATTGGTCATAGGCATCCTCTAAGCTTGCCCCACCTCTCCTTAGGACTCAGGCGTATTTCCTGGTATCTTCTTCCTGTCCAGTCTTTTTTCTCTTGGACTAAATTGTCTATTTAAGGTCTCTCCATTCTCCCCCTGGACTGTTATTACCCATCCCATCTGCTACCTGCCTTGATGTGGTCATTACATCTCCTACAGTAAACTGTGTCCCTTAGCAAGGAACTCCAGACACCTCCATCACCGTCCTTCAAAAGCTGTCCAAGTTTCCATAGCTATCCATAGGGTTTGCACAATACGAGGGTTCTGTGGTCAAAAGCAATTGGAAACGAAGTATATGCACACAGACACTTTTCTTCATTGCAACAAACCCTGGCGCTCCTATTCTTCACAGCGCATGCTCCATCTTCAGGATACACGTCTATGCATGTGTTTATGTGGCACACACATGCATCTCTCCTTCATTTGGTCAATAGAAGCCTTTTTATGAAGGGTGCCTTGGGTGATAAGTCTAGGGTATATCCTAGTTCTCAAGAGTAAACTGAGGCATGCTATCTTCTATTTGTTGTATCTTTCTGGGCTTGGCTATCGTTCTTGGCTTCATTCTTCTCAAGGCCTTCCCAAATTTCCCAGGCAGAGTCTGAGCTCACTCTTCAGTCTTTTCCTTTCCATACACTGTTCACAGCACTCTCTGCCCTCTGTCAAAGCACAGGTCTGCCACCGGTCCAACATCAAGACACAGACATGCAGGCAGCCCTAGGGTTCTGCAGCCATATCGCCTGCTTGGCCACATCTTTCCCTAGGTATCCTCTGGGAAGTACCTAGAACACCGTGAGCCTCAGTTCTTTTCTCTGTAACATGGGAAGAACAGCGTCGGCTGTTTTCAAATAACACTATAATTCCAGTCTGTACACAAGAACATTTGTGTGGTATGTAGCACACTGTGAGCAGGAGCTAAGCAGCACTGGCTACAGGTGGTCTCCAACACTGATAGAGAGGCACAAGCTCCTTCTTAGCTGCGCTAGCAACACAGATCTACTAAGCCAACTGGAGGTGGAACATGACCTTGTCTACCTTCAGAAACCCAAAGATGAAAACATGATGGCTGCTCCCACTGCCCAGACCAACCAGAATAACTCTTTCAGCCACAGTCCCAGCTCACATCCCTTGACCTCCTTAAAGGTTCTAATCTGTCCTCTTAGTGGACTGTTGATTTCTGCATGCTGCTTTATGTGGTCCTTCAGGAGTTACCATAGATAGCCTCAACCGAAGAAAAGAGAAGTGGGGAGAAAGATCTTAGGTAAAGATATGGAGGCCGGGAGTGGCAGACCCAGCTCTAACTCCTAGCAGAGGCGTTCACAGGAAATGAAACACCTTGCAATAAATTCTCCCTCCCTGGCACCTTATTTCACAGGAGAAAAGCATCAATGGGCTTGCCTAACTGGTGGCAGGCAGTTGTAGGTAGGGGCACCTGGGGGTTCATTGTTGGCCTACCTGGGCAGAACTATCTACCAACCCTCCTGTAGTAACAATCTCTTGTCCTTGTTGGCATCAGAAGTGGAGCAAGCCCTGAATTATCTACTTTCCAGAACCATGTCATTCAATCCATTTGCAAGATGAGCTAAGGTTCTCACTGAAGCTACACAGTGGCCCATGGGAGGAGTCTCTGAGTCAGAGTCCTGGGATCTTGGGTCCCTGTACCAACTTGTCCATTATAATATAAATGCTAGGGATTCTCTCCATGGTTCAAACATGGAGTCAGGAAAGTCAAAGTCATTGCTCTGATACACTGGTATTGGGCATAATGATGCTTCAATCAATAGTCAGTGGGACTTGAGTTGTGATGATGATGATGATGGTGTGTGTGTGTGTGTGTGTCCTTTGGCCAGGAGTCTAATTTCCCCCTTGATGTTCATGCTAGAAAGAAAAGCTAACAATGCCTACCTCACTGGTCAGCAGAGGCTTGCCTATGATGAGGATGCCCTCGCCGTCCCAGCCCTTCAGCAAGCTTGCCTTGCTACATTTACTCTGTTAAACAGAAGGGCTGTGGCATGAAGCTGCTGGGTTTTCACTTCTGTCCCATCAGCTACTGGCTGTGCTGCTGCAAGACACCCATGACGGCTAGTGTCCTGCACAGTAGTGGTGCGATTTTGGAATTGTTAACGTGTGCAGGGTGCTGTGGTGTGTGCTCAGCACGTGGTAAGCTTTTTGAAATCATAACCGTGAGGTGTGATGACAGTGGCGGCAGTGGCAGGAAAGAGAAGAGGTGTTTTCATTAGGGTAGGCTGGAAGGAATTAAACAAAAAGATTGGACCAAGTTCAGGCTTGAAGATTAATGGAACAAAGGTTTGCCCAGCTCTTTCTCGTGCTGCGAATTCAGGGTGAGAAGTAGGGGCTAGATGCTCAGCAGAAGCTCAAGAACTCAGGGCTGCAAACTGTGCACAAGAAAATGACTTTGCACTCTGTTGGACAGGGTTAATGATTTGGTGTCATAAGGTGATGATGATGATAGAGATGGTGATGGTGAGAAGGATGATGACGGTGATGGTAACATTTTCATAATGATGTCCCCAGGAGTGACAATGAGCTTCTTGCAAGTGCCCAGTTCTCATACATGCAGAGTTAGAACACAGATTGTGTTCTGTTATCTGCAATGGGAACTTTACAGGAAATGAAGCCCTGGGCATACAGATGGGATGTCTGGAATGTTGTTCATGTTTTTCTATTTTTGTTCATAGCTTGTAATCATGTTGGAGACGTGGCTCAAGTTTAACCCATTTTTCTTTAATTCTTTCTAAAACACCCCTAATCCATAAAACAGTAATAACAGAGGCTACTTGGCTTTACTTCTGAATTAAAATCAAAAACAGAGGGAGAAATTGGCCATGGTAGAGAAAAAGATGGGTTCCTAAGTACAGAAGAGAGCCCACAGATACTGATAAGATTGTTCTTGGCTCAGCTGCCTGCTCATTTTGTGTTATGATGCTCCCGCATGACCACCATGGGTTGTTGACCCTAGAGGAAGACTTTTCAAGGTTTGTGTTTGTCCTTGGTGATGTCATGTGAGCTAAGTGGAGAGAGTGACAGAAATGGATGAGGAAAGAAAGAATATGGGTAAGGAAGAGAGCCAAGGTTGAGTGGTAGACCCTTCACCTCTCCAAATACGCAATTTGTAGAGTTAGGTAGGTAGAGGAGAGCAGGAAGCAGAAGGAACGAGGATGCCATGCTAAGATGTATGAGCCAAAGAGTCAAGATACTGAAGTTCCTCCATTTAGTATCCCCTTTGTTTCAATGCTGTGTACTTTTAGCTCCAAGTCACTAACAAAAATCTTTGGCTATAGTCTGTCTCAGAATGCCTTTTCTCAACATTCAGTTTAGGCAGAATTAGCATGAATGATTGGAAAACAACCATAGTAGCAGACAGTTGACTGATCCAAAAATTGATGTAGAGTTTTTCGCTTCATGACTTAAATACAGAGGTGCAATATTCAAACTATTTGATTATCATGGTCTTCTACTCCAATTCATCACTTTGGGGACATGCTAGCATATTACTCTGGAAACCTGAGGTCACGGTTGATTTTTCTAGAATGTTTGAAGCCTCTGAACATCATATGTACCAACAGGATCAAAGATTCAAAAGATTTCTGAGAGAGTCACCAACCGTTCTAATGCTTGCTGTGCTACAGGAGACTGTGAGGCCGGCTGACAGCAAGCCTTGGTGTAAGGGGCAAGTCTTGTTTACAGAGTGGCACCAATGACCTCAGATTTCTGAAAGTGTGGAGTTGGCCATTTCCCCTACAACAGGAAATTGTCTGGCATGACATCAAAGCTCCATAAGACAAAAACAAGTGTCCTGGTGGGAGCAGTCAGGAGGTCTCAGGTAAAGATTCATGTAGAAACTGTTTTGTTCACCTTGTGTTTAGAAACATCTTTGACATCCTTTAAAACGCAGGTTGCCATGGTTACAGTTGGTGTGCAGGGAGGGAGTTTCCAAGCAGTCCCGAGCTCATCAGTTAATGCCACTGGATCGGAGATTTTTGAAAACTGATATTTATAAAATATCAGCCCTCTTTTTCCACTCCCCCTAGATCAGAAGTCACATCTCAGAAGGCAGAAAGAGGTTTTTAAGATTATTAGTGGCTGCTACAGTTGTTCAGTTTTGGAACTGGCCTTTAGAAAGGCTGCAGGAGTGCCACAATGACCATATGCTAAATGCACCCTTTGATCTAAGTCCATGCTTCTGAGGTCATATTCATTTGTTGACATTCATGAAAAAGAAGGATTGACATTTTAGTAGGGCGAATCTCCCAGCCTCTGTCTCTATTGTCACAGATCTGTCCCTATGACAACCACAATATTAATTTGCTATCTGTTTGGAAATTACACACCACACTAATCAAACTTATATTTGAAGACCTTTTAAAGACCAGCCTGAGGTTCACAATAAAATAGAGTAGAGATTCTCTTCAATTCTGCTCTACCCAGCACCTTCCCCATTGCCAACAGTCCCACCGGAGTGGGGCACTGCTAGCAATCCATGAGCTCACACTGATACTTTTTAAAAACATAGTTTTCTTACAATTTGAATTTGAATATGTAGTTTAAATGTCGGCACATCAAAGACCACCTGGCAAGGGGCATTATGTAGGGAGTTTAAAACCACTTGGCCCAACCTCATGCAGTTTTTCCTGTTTGATAGACAGCCCACGCTGCTAATAAATTGACTAAACCCATGTCATGCCTGTTCAAATAAAAATTATAGTTATATTCCTTTTACTGTCCACTGTGTCCTGACATTTGAAATGGCTGTATTACGTTTTTCTATTACGGTTCTTTCATGTGGATATTGGCTCCAAATTTCACTGGAGAGACTCAGGCATCAAGGTGCAACTTTCTGATCGGCTGGATTCTCCCTTCAACTTAATTATTCTTCTCCTGGAGACCTCAGCTCATCATTATAAACACATAAATCTCACAAGACTGACCCTGCTGAGCCCACAATTTGTTTAGAAGGTATTTGGGGGAACAGGAAAGTATCATCTTGCCAAAATGAAGCCACAGATTGAGCAGCTTCCCAGGAAAACTGGCTTCATCATCTTCTTGCTCTTTTTTTTCTTTTTTAAAGCTGAGAATAAATTTAACTCCACTAGAGTCACAGAGATTCACAGTGTTGCTCAGAGTTATGGAATTAGCAAACGGTTGAATGGTCCTTTTTTTTTTTTGCCTGGGTATTTTTAAAACTTAGATTATTTTCGGTCATCTACTTTGGGCAAATGGGAGAGATTAGCCTTGGAAAGGAGGATGGGAAATCAAAGCAGGAATGGATTGAATTGAAGGGAGGTAAGTGTCCAGGGATGGAGAGGGAAAGCAGGCTTGAGATTCCACTAAGAGGCAGAGAATGCATCAGATCAGAGAATTAATAGTATGTCTGTAGTAATGACAGACCTGAGTGCAAGGGATCCTTGAAAAAGCCGGAACAGTTAGGAAGGCAACTGCACAGCAGCCACAGCAAAGCCAGAAGACAAGAAGGAACATGAGACGACACAAGGGAGGACAGGGACTTGAGAACTACTTGGTGAAAGGGCAAAGACTATCAAGAAGGGAGTAGATGTGCCATCACCTCTGGCTTTGCTCTTCAGGAGAGCGGTGTTCCTTGCTACGGGAAGGACTTCGTCCCTGTGGGTCTGGGAACCACCCAGCTCGGTGGGAGCACAGATCCCGAGAAATTCAATAAGCACAGGAGCAATGGCATCTGCAGTGAGCCCACTGCCATCGTTCCCTGGGATGGCGAATGACATTTCCCTGGACAACCTGAAAGAGCCTCCCAGCCAGGCTTCTCTCCTCCACTGCCCAAGCAATGTGATGCTATCCCTGCTGGACCCTTTTGCATTCCCATAAAAAGAAAGCTCCAGTTCCCTTAAATGTGGTGACACAGTTTCTTCAATCAACTGCATTTAGACTTTAAAATGCAATTAAAAAGCAAGCATGATGGAAATTGGGTTAGCCTGAAGACGCTTCCAGAATCTCTGACTCATCCAGCCAGCTAAGATGGGAAGTGAACTCAAATTGTAGCATCCACGGTCTCTGGCCACCCACACCTGCCCCATGGGGGGATGTGGTTCATAGCATGATTATAGCTTCCTTGCAGGAGCCTGCTGGACCTGAAAGATAGGTCTATTACCTGTGGTTACTGAAACAGCTGGCCAGAATCACAATTATTCTGCTAACTATATGGACCAAGCAGCAATTAGCCATTAAAAAGTGATAAAAAAGGACTCAAATTAATAATAAAAAGTCAATTCTGTGACAATCTAGGGGGCCAAGATCTGGAATATCTGGAATAAGGAGCGTGATTAGGGGGTTAGGGAGATGGGTCAGGGGTAAGAGTGCTTGGTTTATATTCATGAGGGACTGAGATTGAACCTCTAAAATCCACTTAGGAATGCTGGAAAAGCACCCACAACCCCAGACTTATGGAGGTAGAGACAGGAGGAATGCTGAGGCTTGCTGAGTTCTAGCCTATCTCCAGGTTCAGAGAGAGATGCTGCCTCAATGGAACAACTCAGTGATAGAGCAGGATGCATGATGAACTTACTACTCTGGTGACACACACACACACACACACACACACACACACACACACACAGAGCGAGAGAGAGTGAGAGAGAGAGAGACCTGGTTGAGTGATATTTTGAAGGAACCTCAGGGCCTGGCATTGCCTCTTCTTTTATCTACAAACTTCTATTGAAAGAGATGATTAGGAAAAAGAGGGAGAACTCCATCCTATTAATTATGACACCTTCATTTGAATTTTAGAAAAATTGCTCCTCTGAAGAGCACTGTAAGGGGGAAAAAAAGGCAGCCCTTTTATGTGTCACACCAGAAGTAGGGGCTCTGCTACCTTCCAGATCAGAGCTGGGTCTCTCTATTTGATGGCAAGCCTCTGAATTAGTATAAATATATTACGGCTGTAAAAACATCTGTGTTGAATGATAAGGAATAAAGTAGCCTAGGATTTGTGGAAGTAGGCTTGGGGAGGATCCCACAGTGAAAGCGCTGTGAAAGCCTGGCTTCATGTCATCGGGGTTGCAGAAGTCAGGGACCCTGCAGCAGGTGAGGGAAACTTGATCTAGTCCTATATTAAGAGATTGTTAGCTGCCTGCAGTGCCTCTTATCCGGAGTCTTTGCAAACAACATCCTTTGTGAATAACCAGAGCAAAATCAATTTCCTCCAACTTGAAAGAGAGAGTGTCCTTTATCAACCTGGACACGCGGCACACACTCCCTAAAGGAGGCCCTTTGTGCCACAGAGCGTGTTCCACCTTTGTAGAGTGGCATGTGCCTTGTGATGTCACGGACGCTGCGAGATGCAAAGATTAGAGTCTTCAAAGGAGAATGCTTTGATTACATTGTCTGTAAATGCATGGTAGGGGCACAGAACAACTTATCCTGAGATAGGATACATTTATGCCTGTGCTTAAAGAGAAAGAAAGAGACCAGCCACTCTTCACCATTGAGATAAAATGATGTGGACACATGCGTAGGAGCCCATGTGTGATGATGAATACTGATCTGACTCAAGAAGTTTTTAAAAATTATCTTGGTGCTGGGTTCAAAGCACAGAGGAAGCCACTGGGTACACAACGAGCTGTAATACTGGGGTTCTCTTGATCCGAAAGGTTCATCATCCCCAGGTAACTCTTCCGAGGTTTTCCCATTCACACCAGGCATGTTTTCTGAGCATTCCATTCCTGCTTCCAACCCTGCTTGTGAACATACCTGTGGTGCTAAAGCCACGCTGCTACCTGGGTCCATCCCAAGGATTCTCATGTCATTCTATAAGACCTTGGGTATATACTGGGCATCAAAATATTTTGAAAGCTCATGGGATTCTAAGGTGAAGCCAAGGGTTGTGAAATGTCGCTAATGATACTCAGGGCCCACCTAAAGTGGAGTTGCTGTATTTACATCATGTGTTTGTCTGTAGTAATGAGGAATGGTGGTGGGCTCTGTTCTGGCCGCTCGGCTAGTTTATACCGGAAATAACCACACAGAAACTGTATTAATTAAATTGCTGCCTGGCTCATTATCTCTAGTCTCTTATTGGCTAACTCTCACATCTTGATTAACCAATTTCCATTAATGTGTATTGCCACTTGACTGTGGCTTACCGGCATGAGTCTAACCAGCGTCCATCTTGGGCAGGAGAAGCATGGCGTCTGCCACACTTTCCTTCTTCCCAGCATTCTGTTCTGTCTACTCCACCCACTTAAGGGCTTCCCTATCAAAAGGCCAAGGCAGTCTCTTTATTCAACAAATGAAAGCAACATATAGAAAGAAGAACCTCCTACATTTGTCCATCTGTCTTTCCCCCTGACTTTGAGAGTCTTGTACTGTGGAAACTTGGATGCATTTCCACAGACGTTCTATGGACTAAAGTGACTTTTTATGGACTTAACTTCAGCTGCATTGCTGTGTGGGGACAAACAGGAGAGGAGATACAGAGGGGAGTTGCCCAGAGGATAAGAGCCCAAGACACAGATAAGAAATGGAAAGACCTTCACAGTCTCTGCTGTCCTTTGATCTTTTGAGTAAGACCTTAGCCTTCAATGCTCTGGAGAAATGAAAGACATTAATTCCTGCCATTTGAACTTGAAAGTCCCAGGTCCAGGATAGTTGAGGGCCATTTAAGGGACTTTCAAGGATAATTTTGACACCATGCAATTTTGGCTTTAAATGCAGACTCCAGGACATGACCCTTCTCTCGCTCCTTCTCTCTGTCCTGACCGCTACTTGAGAGCCACCTCCAGCTGTCCTCCCCTCGTCCAGCATTTCTCAGGGTGGACCCACGTGCCTTTCACAATTCTGATTGCTTGCACATCTCACTCCTGGAAATTAACATTCTCTCAGAGTAAGTGAAATGAATTTGATTCTTTCCACAGATGAGCCTTCCCCCCCTTTAATGTAACTTAATAGTGTTGGAACATCTCATTTTCCAAATGAGAATTAAATAACTGAATAATTGACTTAGGTTTATTTTTCAGAACAAGGTTTTCCTCCCCAAATCATACAGTTTTAATTGGCAAACTTTATAACTGTGTATTTAGTTCGAGACCCCAGGAACTACTTTGAATATGAGGGCTTTTAAAGACTTTCGCTGTCGACAAAGCACCTGAAATAACATCGAACACTTAGTTGCAGGTGCTACGGAAAGCAAGGCATGCCTGCTACCAAATCTTTCCACGTTGTAAAGGCAAACCAAAGGCGATTTGTTTTTTAAAGGTGTATTTCTATTTTTATTTACTGGGTGTGTCAAATGTGTGAGGGTACCCGAGGAGGCTAGTAAAGTACATTGGGTGGCCAGGAACTGGAGTTAGGCAGTGGCAAGGTTCCCCTAGTACCCATGTTGGGTGGGGGGAACCTCAGGTCTTCTAGAAGAGCAGCTAGTGCTCTTAGCCTCTGAGCCTTCTCCCTAGCCCCCATCTACTTGTGTTTCCCTGGCAGGATGGATGCTTGGTTTGTTATTTCATCCTCAGTGAGGTACTTGATGCCTGCATAGTAAATATTTAATCCGTCAGTGTCAGCTGAGTTCTGCCAGAGTAACAAAGGGGCACAGGCTCTCAGGGGGTCACATTTGCAAAGACCTTCTCCCCTCTGACATCTCCGGCTCGCTGTGGGTCAGTTTAAGCTCTGGTCCTAGGCATACCTGTCCATAGTATCCATCTATGGAAACAGGTCCCGTAAGAGACACTGGTTTCACAGCACCCAGTGACAGTGACAGAATCCCTACATGGCTTTCACTGTTCCTGCTCCTAGGGAGTCCACTAACGTTCTATAGCCAGTCACATGATCAAGACTTTAACCAGACAGGCGTGGAGCTGGGAGAGAAGGAGTTTTGAACTACGTAATTCTTCTTCACTTTGTTAGTTGAGCAAATCAACTCCTTTTGATGCATTGAGCTCCATTCTTTCCTCCTTTTGTCCATCTCTAAATAAATCTTGTTTTTCAGGTTAAAGAAAAAAACATGGTGACTACTGAGAACATGCATGGCATATCTTTATTTTCTGCTTGGTTCTGTGTTTTAGGTATGTAAGACATACTCTAAGAGAGGCAAGCTCATGATCTGGGGGACCAGGACCTGAGCTCTGTGGAGATATGGTAGTGCTGGTTAAGAGGACTGAGAGGAACAGAAGTGAAATAAAGACCTCAAAATCCAGGTCCTGGTACCTGTAGAGTTCAAGGGAATAGAGTGGCAGCTTTGAGAGGTGAGGGGAACTGGGTTACACTGATGGGAATGTTAGGGGTCCTGTAGGAGAAGAGTGGGGGTAACGGAAAAGAAGATTCCCTGCCAGGCACCTGGGGCAGCATCGACACTAACTGCATGGCTGTGAGATGCAGGGCGTGGGTCCCGCTGTCCTGCTGGTCTGTAACTTTCTCAGCAACAGGAACCTGGCCTCCGTGACCCCGTTTCTCTAATTGTTACATTATAGTATACTTATCTACTCACTTCAGACCTTTTTACCTGTCCACACACAGAAAAGAAGTCTGCTGCCTGCATTCCATCTCAGGGCCTCTGCTCATCGCGAAGATCGTTTACGTCAACACGCTCCCTGACTTCTTTCTATGATACTGTTTCATGCAATCACAATACTGTTAAACATTTTTGCATGGCATCATTTTTTCTTAAATTTATTCATTTATTTTACATCTCAATGGCAGTTTCCCCTGCTTCCTCTCCTCCCATTACCTCCCGACATCTCCATTCTGTCCCCTCCCCAATCCATTCCTCTTGTGTTTCTCTTCAGAAAGGAACAGGCGTTCCCATGGGTGTCAATAAAGCACAGCATATCAAGTTGAGGTAGGACTAAACACCTCCCCTTGTCTTAAGGCTGGGCAAGGCAATCCAGTATGAGGAGTAGGTTTCCAGGAGCCAGGCAAAGCATTAGGGAGAGCCTCTGCTACCATTGCTAGGAGTCCCACAAGTAGACTAAGCTACACAACTGTCATGTGTTAGGTAGTGGGCCTAGATTGGTCCCATGCAGGCTTCCTAGCCCTTGGTCCAGACTCTATGAGATTATATGAGCCCAGGTTAGTTGTTTCTGTGGGTTCCCTTGTGATGTACAATCCTTCCCCCTTCTCTCTCTCTCTAACAGGATTTCCTGAGCTTGGTCCAGTTCTTGACTGTGGATCTCTGCATCTGTTTCCATCAATTACTGGATGAAGGCTCTCTGATGACAGTTGATACAGTCACCAATCTGATCACAGGAGATGGCCAGTTTAGGCTACCTACTCACTATTGCTAGGAATCTTAGCTGGGGTCATCCTTGTAGATTCATGGGGGTTTCCCTTGGATCAGGTTTCTACCTAACCCCCCAATACCCCCATATCAATTCATCTCTTTCAGTGCTCTTCCCCTCCATCTACCCCAATCCAATACCTTACATTTCTACCCCCACCCACCCCCAGTTTACCCAGCAAGGAGACCCATGTATCCCCCTTTGGGTCCTGCTTATTCCCTAACATCTCTGGGGGCTGTGAATTGTAGCATGGTTATTCTTTATACCTAATATCCACTTATGAGTGAGTACTCAACTTTGTATGGAAAAACAAAACTAAAACAATTCTCTACAATAAAGGAACATCTAGAGGTATCACCATTCCTGATTTCAAGCCCTATTACAAAGCTATAGTGATAAAAATCAGCATGGTATTGGCATAAAAACAGACAGGTAAATCAATGGAATCAAATTAAAGATCCCGACATAAATCCACCCACCTATGAACACCTGATTTTTGACGAAGAAACCAAAATTATGCAATGGAAAAGAGAAAGCATCTTCAACAAATGTACTGGCATAAGTGGATGTTGGCATGAAGAAGAATGCAAACAGATCCATATCTATCACCTTGTACAAAACTCAAGTACAAGTGCATCAAAGACCTCAACATAAATCCAGTTACACTAAAGCTGAGAGAATAGCAAGTGGAAAATAGCCTTGAATGCATTGGCGCAGGAGACAAGTAGCACCCCAGCAGCACAGATACCAAGATCAACAATTAATAAAGGGGACCTCATGAAACTGAAAAGTTTCTGTCAGGCAAAGGGCACCATCAATAGGACAAAAGAGCAGCCTACAGCATCCCATTCTGGGATTGTCCAACTTCCTAAATGCATCTGTGTGTGTGTGTGTGTGTGTGTGTATGTATGAAAGAGATATGAGAGCGAGAGAGAGAGAGAGAGATTAAAAGAGCAGCGAGACAGAGGGATAGAGAGAAAGAGAGTCAGAGAGACAAAGAACCAACTTTGAGGTTGTTCCTCTCTTTCTATTGTCTCTCATTGACCTGGAGACTGTTAGGCAGGGTGGCCATCTAGCGGGACCCAGGAATCCACTTCTCTCCATGGCCCCATTGCTGGGGTTACAAGCACGAGGCACCATACCTGACTTCTCTTACATGGGTTCTGGAGTTCAGACTTAGGTACTCTCAAGAACTTTATGACTTAGCCATTTGCCAACCCTAAATAAACACTTTCATCTGTGTGTTGTAAAGTTCCATGATGGCCACCACTAAAGTCTCACATAGCCTAGTTCCTCCACCCCCAGCCATGCTCTGTGTTTCATTTTCCCACCTCACACCCCTCTCCTAGGCTTCTGACCATCATAGACCCCACTGCCTTCACAGTGCCGTTACCCTGAACGCCACAGCCATGGACTCTCATGGCGGGGAGGCTTTGTAGACTCCCTTCTTTCACACAGAGAACACATTTTCACTCCTGGCCTTCCATGGTGCAGTAACACGCTCCTTCCTACACCGTACGGCCACGCCTGCTTGTCTCCCCATTTGCCCACGGAAGGGGCTCCTTCTCACTCCGTTTTTGGTGATTATGACTAAAGCTTGCTATAAGCAGCTGCGTGCAAGAGTCTGTGTGGAGGTAAGTGTTCAAATCTGTTGGGTAAATACCCAGGAGCACAATTTCGGGATCATATGGTAAGATTCCGTTTAGCGTTCAAAGACGCTGCCAAACTGTTTTCCAAAGTGGCTGTGCTATTTTGCATTCGCACCAGGAGCCAATGAGAGTTTACACTGCTTTACATCCTTGCTAGCAATCACTGTTTCCCCCAGTATTCTACTTGGCATGCAGTTGGACTCTGTGGTTTTAATTTCCCTCTCCCTGGTGACAGTGATGCTTAGCCTCTTTTTAGGTACGTATCTCCGATGCCTATCTTCCATGGTGAAGGAGCCCTCAGGTCTATTTCTCATTACTTAACAGTGTTTTGTGTTTCTGTGGCATTTTGCAGGTTATTTAGACATTTTGCATATGAGATCTTTCACTCTAAATGTGTTTATGAATTTTCCTCAATCTGTAACTTCTTTTAATCACCCGATTTTCAGAAAACAGGAGGTTTTGATATAGGCTCATGTGGTGTGTTCTTTTGTGCATCGTTCTGCTGGCATCCTACAAGAAGCTCATGAGTAAATCAATGTCAACAGGGTCTCTCTCCTCTTTTCTTTCAGAAATTTAATACTTTTCCATTTGTCCTCCTCCTCCTCCTTTTTCTTCAATATGGGGATGTAATTTTCCAGCACCATTTCTTTGGTTAGACTTTCTTTTTCCTAAGGAGAGACATCTTGAGTATGTTTGCAAAAATAAACCAGGCTCATGAATAAACACGTGCCTTTACTTATGGTTAGTTTTAAACCCCAACTTCCCACAGTCCAGAATCATTTCTCTCCTGTCCTCTTCTGTCTATCTGTCTCTCTCTGTTTGAGACAGAGACAGAGACACACACACACACACTGTGTGTGTGTGTGTGTGTGTGTACACGAGTTCAGTGCCTAATGAGCCCAGAAAAGGGCATTAGATCTGTTGAATCTGTGATCTGGGAGCTGTGAGCTTCCAGTCACGGGAAGTATTGGGAATTGAACTCAGGTTCTATGGAAGAACAGTATGTGTTTTTAATCACCGAGCCATCTCTCCAGGCCTTATCTCCCTATTTTTAATTTAAGTGATTTCAGACTTGATTCTTTTCCATTTCTTTTCTTCTATTTTTAAAGTAATTCACAATTTCAGAAGACTGCCCCAGTTGCTGTATGGAGATTTTGTTGAAGTGAATCAAGAGTCCTGTAAGGGGTTGGAGAGATGGCTTAGTGGTTAGGAGCACTGATTCCTCTTCCAGAGGACCTGGGTTCAATCCTCGGCACCTACATGAAAGTTCATACCTGTCTGTAACTACAAAGTATGACACCTTTACATGGACATACATGCAGGGGACACATCAATGCACATAATTTAAAAATAAATTATAAAAAAAGATTCACGTAAGCAGACTAGTTAGAGATTATGGACTAGGCAAAAGAGGAGGGGTAAGGGAAGAGGACCAAAGCCCACAAATTGCTCTTGTCTAAATTACCTATTTATCAACAGAGGCAAAAATCAAAATCTTAGGCATGTGAGGTTCATAGAGGAACACAGACATATATAATGAAGGAAGAATCTGTGAAACATGAAGACACAAACTCAAATCACCATTGATGACCAATGGGGTGCCATCTTTGAGGTAGCAGGGCATCTGAATTCCTGTATCCTGTCCCTATTACATAAATAGACCCATCATGGCTGACTTCAACACTACTAACCCTATATTGCCAGCTCTGGGCCTGGAATGGGATGTGTACCAGATGGTAGAAGCTGACATGATCCGTGCATAGCATACCACTCTTCTCATTGTTTGCTGTCCATGGGACATCACCTGACACTTTGGGGGACTGGATTTTGAGAACCAGTGGCCGGTGTTTTCTTAATTATTCTTCTGCTCTGGCTGCTTGGAGATCCATAGACAGCAGTGGTAATTTTGGTAGACAAAGAAGAGAGTGTGGTTAGGCCTGGGACAAGACAGGGCACTGTTAACACTTCTGGAAATGAGTTCCTCCATGTCCACTCTGGGTCCACACTCACACAAATCTAGTTTGCTCATGGTGGTGATCCTACACTGGACCTAAAGAACACATGCTATTTAACATTTGGTGTGATGTGAGCCCTCCCTGTGAGGTGCCGTTGCCATGTTTTTCTTATTAAGTGCTCCCTTCTCCTTCCAGGTTGAATGAGTACAAACGTACAGCCTCTGCCTTGTTGAGCGGAGTAACCCTAAGGCATGGAGACAGTCTCACTGCCTTGATTTCCACCTCTAAGGTCATTAGTGTGATTTATTATGAAGCTCCAGGAAATTAGTTGCTGAATATTTCAATACAGAGAGGAAATAATGTAATCTCATTGTTAACCACAGGACCACTGTATCTTGGAGTAACCTGTAGTCATAGTAACAAGATAAGGACATATTCCTTAAATGCTTAACTATGATTCTGAGTTCTGTGTGCATTCAAGAATGGTCGATTCTTGTTATTTATAATTGAATTAATTTTCTGATACATTTGGAGTCCACTCTTCAGTAGAGGTTTTCAATTACCTTAATTTCAGATGATGAGAGTAATAAGATTTTCTTTGAGCTATTATTGGTTAAAAAACGGTTAGAACATTATAGTGTAAAAAGAGGCTTAAAAGGACATTTAAAAATGAGTAAATATTTTTGGATGATCCAAATAGTGTCTTTGAGGATAAATATTAGGAGTATACAGGCAAATCTATCTTTGAGCTTTCAAGAGTGACCTGCACATCTGCCCAATATGCCAACTGCCAGCATCAAGCTCCCTTCTAAATACGCATCCTTACACACATGGATTAGCATACATCACCACAGGAACTCCTTTTGCAGTGGATGCCAGGTAATTCAGAGACTCACATCTGTTCAGAATGCAGAGAATGAATTTCTATGGAGTATTGAGTCCTGGATGGGACAACAGTATCACACCCCACACAAGACTCAGAGACCACCACCAAGTAGGGATGGAAAGATTAAGAGGCAAAGGTTCTCGTGAGCTCACTGCAGCTATGGTTGATGGCACCAAACTGGTCCAGTGAATACCGGTCCAGCACAGGCTGGGGAGGGTGCACAAGAATCCAGTTAAAGCCGAGAAGTTATTGATAAGTAATGTCTGCTGGAGAGGTAGGATTAGTTTTCTTCAGCCTTAAGGCTCGTGGGAGGTTTGCCCAGCTCCAGAGGTTGTCCCCACCCCATGTACACAAGGATAGTGCCCATTGGACTCAGTGGGTCATTAGAAAGATGAAGACAAGAAAAAGGAGAAGAGGAGAAAGAGAAGAATTCTGGCAGGGGATGCTGGAGTTCTGGGAGGAGCTGACGTGGGAAGTGGGGGATGGCTGTCAGTTCCATCTCCAGCTACATCCTGCTGGAGTCACGGTGAGGACCCAGGTTGTGTGCAGGATGAATGACAGGTGGATAGAGAGGAGTTAGGGGAGAGGACACAGTCGAAGAGCCAGAGGTCCAGGGCATTATTTTCAGTCACTGCCACTTCTCCGCAAGAAACAAAGCAAAACACATACAAATGAATAAGGCAGAGGCAAAACAGGGCTCTGTATTTGCTTGTATTTCCGAGCTGTATTGACAGGGTCCTTGGTGACTGGTGAACAATTAAATCAGTACAAAAATAATGGCTGCATTGTTCCCCCTTAACGATGCCAACAATACCGTGACAGGCCAGGAATAGTTGAGTATGGTAACTTTGCACAAAAGCTGCGGCCCAATTCTCACATCCTCTCTGATAAGGATTTTTTCCCCCTCTTTCATTAGCCCAATGGAGTGGTAACTGTTAGCCTTCAAAGAATAAATATCAAATCCAACGTTGCGACTGTACAAGTCCCTGTGATGGGCGGTTGACAGGGGAGTTGCCGTTGCCCCGCTCTGGGTCTGCTGGAGAACAGGGCAACATTGTGGCTCGTGGCGCCTTGACAAATAGCTCATCACTGTAATTAAAGCAGGGCTGGCTGCCCTGATGCTTTGAGCTTCATCTCCCTTCGTGTGGACAAAAAAATTGGAGAAGCAACATATGGATCGGGACCAATGACTGAATGTAGGTCCCATGCCTAGAGCAGGGAGGGCAAGAAGCAAGACTGCCACCGTGTGTCTGTCCCTTCTGTCCGCATTTGCAGCTCAGGCTCCAGCTTGTACGGAATCATGTCCCACACTGGCTATGAGATGGAATGATGACCCAGGCCTGCATGGATGACTTGGGTGCCACAGGGACAGCAGCCTTGGGAGCCACCAACTTTGACGAGAGAAAGGCAACTCTACTAACATTTCATGAAATCAGGAACAGGTACCCAGGTAGATGGGGCCTTATGTTCACAGAAACTAGATTCTCTCGCCCAGGAAAGTATCTCATGCAGGCAAATGGAATAAAAACAACAACAACAACAACAACTTTTTTTTTTCCCTAGGGAAATTTAGCTCAGGGCATTTTTTGTTTTGTTTTGTTTTTTAATAGCAGATCTCAATGTATCTCTTCTTGCAGGACATGGGTGTAAACACCTCAATATCTCTGGTGGATAGGTATTTATTCTGCCAGAAAGTTTGCATGTCTCTTACATTCTAGGTCCTAAGAGAATAGCTTTAGCCTACCTACACCACAGTGCTTGTGTTTTTTGTTCCACCGCTAAATACTCATTCCCCTCTCTTCACCTGAGGCATGGAGAGCGACAGATGGAGGGACAGGGCCACTGGATTTTTAAAAACACTGTATTAGTACCTTGTCTGGACCAAGCACTGGCTAGAGAACATCCTGTCTGAATACAGCAGCATCTCAGGCGAGTTCGTGCCTGTGGAAACTTTGGGTCTTTGAACGAAGGATGTCTTGAAAACCTAGACAGGAAAACCTATCTTCTCATGGGAGAAGTACTCAGAGTCACTTGTCCCTTTTGTAGACAATGTGGCCCAGCTAGGAAGAGGGGGAGGCAGAGAAGAGCACTGTGATTGAGCGCTTGGCAGATGACAGGCAAAATCAGTCAGGTGTTATTGGTGTGTCCTTCCTTCAATCTGGAAGGTGGGTGGAATTAGCCTTGATGCATATAATGAGGAGTGGGACCCAGACGGTGGTAAGAGCTAAGAGTGAAGCTCCTTGCCATTGGCATGATAGAATCTGTAGGCTCATTGGTTTGGACTGGTTATGTGGAGATGTGCATGGGTGAGACATCCCCAGGCTGCAGCAACATAAAGTAGGACATTCTAAGGACGGGCTGGTCATATCAGAGGCAGGCAGAGGGACAGCAAGGGTGACTGACAACTGACAAAGCCTGATGATGGCGAAGGACAAGAAATACCAAAACAAACCAACCAACCAAACCTACAAAGACATGAAATACCCAAGGAAGAGAGTTCATGGACTCTGAACACACTATGTATGCCTGGGTGTTCTAGGCAATTCCATCTTGATAGCCAGAACATTAAACTAAGTGCTTCATTTCCATTAGTGAATGATATCTCAGTTTTCCTTAAGACAAGGGCCTGGGATACAAAACTCGAATATCAAAATGCACAAAAAAAAAAAAACACTGACATCCAAGGAGTTTGCTCTCCCTAAAACCTTTTGCTTCAGTTACCTGGAATATTGACCTACGAGGAACAATTCTTTCCATAGAGCTAAATCCAGATGGTTCACCCCACAAAACAAGCCATGGTTTAAAAAAAAGTTACATAATGCTAAATTATATAAGATGACAGATACGCATGCTCAGCCATTACAGATAATTTTCTGACAATTTCTTAAGTATGCACTTTATTTCACAAAATCTGTCATTTTGTTTATTTAACAGCAAGTGACATCATGAAGAAAAATACTTTTATTAATTCACAAATAAATGGATCTCTTCTACACATAACAGAATGGTATACGTAATATCTGTCCCCTCATGCAGAGGTAAAGTGAACCGTGTACACAACACCTGTCTTAAACTTTATCACATTACTTAAACACTACTAGAATTGGACCTTTTGACTATCTACCCACCCACCCATTCATCCATCCATCCACCCATTCACCCATACATCCAGTCAGCCAGCCAGCCAGGCAAAAAAAAAAAAAATTCATTGAGAGCCGTGTCTGCCAGATATACTGATGCTAAGGACAATGTGTGAATGTCTGTCTGCTGGCTTTGAGTTTGCAGCATAACAGGGGAGAAGCTTTCAGATAACCAACCAAACAGCATTTTTGACTTCCATTTAGATTTTGAAGAGGGACAGAGGCATGAGTACATATGAAGGCGGTCCTGACCTAGAATGGGTAGTCAAGGAACCCTCTGTCAAAGGGGAGATATTCTAGCTGAGACCTGAAGGATACTCAATCATATGGCTAGATGAAAGTTCAGAGAGAGTAACCACTTGAGCAATGTGGAAATGGCTCCCACAAGCAGCTTCTTTGATTGTAGAAGCTGCTGTCCCCAACAAAGTAGTTAGTTGTACAGAGACACACAGCCATAGCATGAGCTCTTTCTGTTCCACAGGAGATCTCTGACTCTAGGAGGGTGCTTAGGGCCTAAGACTGGGCCTCCCTCTCAGGATACTACCAAGAGCAATACAAACAGGGATAGAATCGGTCTTGGTAAAGCGGTCCCAGAGACTATGAGCCTTCTGAGATCAGTTGTGTTGGACTGTGCTGAGCCTGAAAGCCATGGAAGGCCCCGTGCACCAGGCAGCCTTTACCAGCTCTGCAAATGTTCAGAAAGACAAGAGCAAGCAGAATGGGATGTGAATGAGCCTAGAAAAGCATCATCTATCTTGTCTAAACAGATTTGAGACCATGCCACCGTCAGGGCCCATCTTTTAGAACAGAAGACAGAAGTACTTAAGCTATAAATATGGCAGCTAGACATCCAAAACATCAGGCCAGTATCTCTGACTTATAAATAGCAATAGGGGATGCCCCAGAGACTCACTAGCTTATTGGGGATTCTCACTGAGGATGATGTAACAAGTGTGTGTTCAACAGCTAGAACTCAGTAGACCAGCACCAATCACCTCATTCTCTATAGCATATCGGCCTTTATCTGGAAGGAACACATTGCTGGGTGTTCTTGATGTCATGAATCTTAGGTCACTTCATTTTCAGGAGGTGGAAAAACAGAGAAAGAATCAAAATTGTTGGTGCATTCTTCGGGTGAATGCTTTTTAACCATGCCTATGCATTAAGAGTTTATGCATGCTGACTACTTAGTAACATTTCTTGGAGACAATGGGCATTGAGGTGGCAGTGGCCCAATATATAGAAGGGAAGGCTGTGATTAGACCCTACCTCTGTCAATCATCAGGGAGGTATGGGAAGCTTGAATATAAACAACCAAGCTATCTTTGCAGAGTTTAACCATGGATGAGTCTTGGATCATTATCTGCAATTATTATTGTGAACCCACCCAAGAAAGGGCAGAATATGGGTATGAATGAAGCAATCTCTCACCACAGCAGAGGGTTGAGGAACAAGTGTTCCTAGGGTGTGGCATATATATTAAAAACATTATGATTAAGAAAAACATCAAAAGAGTCTTTGTTGGAAATTTCTTTGACCTGATAGCTAGGGTCCTAAATGGTTTTTTTTTGTTTGGTTTATAACATAGCATTAAATTAAATGAAAGTCTGGTGAGGAAAAAAAGATGACCTCAACTCAGGCCAATAAATGGTGGCTGACTTAAGAGCTTATCCTCAGGATGGGAATAAAAGGAAGGAGTCTGTAGAAGAGCCCACTTTTTAGGTAGGAATGGTCCCCACAGACTGGCAGATCTCCATATCTTGATGGTTACAGATGCCAGATCTGATCAGGCTCTGGAGACATTTGACCTGGCTTATGTGGTTAGTTATTGTCCCTAGATATGATACTCTTTTGGAAATAAACATTCTACTGGTCCAGTTCCTACAATGCATTACAGAGTCAGAACAATGAATTTAAATTTCACTGTGTATACACCCACTCTGGAATTGGTTTTTGCAGCAGAATCCACTAAAGAGGACCCAACAGTTTCACAGTGAGGTCTATCTCCTGCAGAAACGTGCAGATACGCTCACTCAAAGGCATGCTCAAGAATTTTTAAAGTGGAACAATTTGTAATCACTAAAACCTGGAAATGAGCTAAGCCCTCCACAAAAGAAAGGGCAGTTGGGAGACTCAGAAAATGCAATCCGGTATATCTGATTCTACAGGTGTATCTCACAGCATGGACTGATCTCACAGACGCACCGCTGAGCCATGAAAGCCAGACAAATCCCACATGTTCTAAGATTTAATTTGCATCTTGCATGAAACAAGGATGCTAAGTGGTAGTCTTACATGTCTGGAAGATGTGGAGCTCATGCCTGGAAGGCGACATGAGGAGGCCTTTTGGAGACTGGTCATGTCATATTTCATGACTGATGTAATCATGACATTGTATCCTCTCTATAACCCCCACTGCACTGCATTCTACCATTTTCACACATCTGTATCTATCTGTTGTAGTTTAATAACGAATTTTTAGAATCTGAACTTTGCCTTTTTGAAGCATTATTAAACTTTATCCATCACTCAGCTTTCTCACGTGTGAAAGCCATGGAAAGACCCTGGCATGGAGGCTGGGGAATTAGTGACGATACACATAGAATGTCCCATAGAGGGCAATCCTCCGACCTGGTAAGGAGACAACAGCAAATGATGTGAATCCATGTGGGAAGAATGAAGGAACCCTGAGCAGAATTGAAAGACTTCCAGTGTGTTCCTTTATATTCTTAGGAATAGGTAAATAGTTACTGTTCAAAGAGCCACATCTTCTTACCATTATCAGGGCCAAGGCTACACTGCCCTAGATAGGAGTTGTATGATGAGAACAAAGGGGTCTAGACCTGGAGATGGAGAGTTGGTGGTCCAGATGGAAGCAGAGCTGTGTGCACACGAGCAAAGACCTCAGCAGAACAGGAACACGGTGGAGTTGAGCTTTTCAGGGTTGCTGAGATTTGCTGCTGACACAGCTCTTGACTGTGTCCAAGCTCAAGCTCAAGGTTTATGAGATGAATAATGACATGCAGGCTCACATATGCACATAATGTATACATACATATATATTATGATACTCTTTGTTCATAAGATACATACATACATACATACATACATACACACATACATACACACATCCATGACCATGTGCATATGCTAAGATTTAATTTGCTTTAGATTATTTGCTTTATGCATATAACTATTTGGTCTGCATGAATGTCTGTGCAATGTGTAGATACCTAATCCCTTCAGAGATCAAAAGAGACTATCAGATCCCTGGGACCAGAATCACAGACAGTTGTGAGCTACCACGTGGGTATTAGAATCAAACTCAGGCCATCTGTAAGAGCAGCCAGTACTAAACTACTGAGCCATCTGCCATGCCCTCATGCAGAGGTTTGTGAGTGGCCATAGTGACAATATGATTTGCAGTGGGGGAAATGTTGAAGGGGACCCCTAAATGTCCCTCAATGGGGACTGTGGGAGGGTTCCAATCATTCACTGCCTGTTCTAAGCTCCTTTGCCATTCTGGTGTACCAAGTGTTGCCCTTCCCCTTGAGGGATTTACTAGATCATCATGGGGTACACATACTCATGCACCCTTCAGCAGAGTCCCCACTAAGAGGCCTCAGAACCCCAAGAACTGCACAATGGTTGCCCACACCTTGCCCCTTTAGAATGGCTTTGGATACAATCACCAAAAGTCAGGAAGGAAGGTTCTGAGACTCAGAACCAAACCAATGAGTACCAGAGGTTCATTGTGATCTGTGTTAACTTAGGATAGAGTTCCCAATGTATAGGCTATGAACTACATATGCTAACAGCACCAGGAACTGTTGGAATGTTCCACTGGGGCCCCAGATCAGAGCTGGGGAATGTGAACCTCAAAGATGGGGCCAGGGCCCTCCCCTGAAGCGTCACAGATTTATACATGCTCCAAAAGCTGAGGGGGGTGAAGCCTAGAATGTCAGTACTGGCTACCTTGAGTATAGATAGTGTTTTAAAGTACGTGTATTTCAATTGGGTTTCTGTGATGAACATGCATTACTAACAAGGAGAAAAACATTAAAAAAAAAAGTGAAGTCAGACTTGTTCCATGTCGTGCTTGGAGCGCTTTCCACATACAAGCAGCAAAATAAAAGCAGTACTTACAAGGAATTTCAAGTTGTCAAATAAATGAACTAAAATTTGAGCAACACAGAACATGTGAATTGTGTAGACTAATGCCTAGCCAAACACCGGCATTCAAGAGACAAATTACCAAGAAGAAATGTACTTCGAAAGAATTTGAGGCTAGCAGGCCAATACTGAACGCAAGCAGGTGTTCTGTATTTCTGACTTGGCAGAAAACAATATTTCAAATTTACTACAAGGAAGGACTAAAGAAAAACCCCAGGCACAGACTGTGCCAGGCCTTGTGTTTGAAACTGGAGAGACATGGAGTAGAGATGGGGGCGGGGGGGCACTCCAGTGTTCACCTATGCTTGCTGCTGGTACCTTATGTATCCATTAAAACACACGAACTCCAGCCAGCCCAAACTTCTGTTTCTCAACAATATACACCACACAAGTGGCCCTGCCTCCTCTGGGGAAGAAGTGAGCCACCAAAGGTTCCCCAGAGAGATCTTTGGGGAGGCAGTAAAGGAAATGGGTTGGTTTCATTGGCCATCTATCCACAGCCAAACGCTGGGTCTCGCAGAACTCCTCTGAAGGCAACTCTTTAGAATCTTGCAGAGCTGTGATGATCCTGGCCAAGAATCTTCTTGTACTCCCTCCTTACCACCCACTCACCCACCCACGTCGTCTGTCATCTTCTCTCCAGTCCCCAATTCTCCCTTTCAAGGAACCCTTTGTAGCCTGCCTCCAGGTTCCAACCCCCATTTTCATCTTCTTGGCTTTCCGTTTTCATCCTTTAGGTGTTATCCCTGGCAGCCAATCATAGCAATCGTCCTAATGTGCCAATCTGACCATATAACATACCAGTCTGAGAATATGGGCTCATAATTTACCCTCAATCACCGACAGAATCAAGTCCAAACTCTGACATCACTTTTATGAGTCTGGCGTCTAGCCCTTGATTATTTCTGCAATGGTTTCCTGCCAAGTTCATCCTCACATCACAACCCTATCAAGTTATCCTCCGCTCCCTAGACATAAAATCCTCTGTTGCCACAGTAGACCATATCCTTCCTACCACAGATGGGACTTCCCACCCTTCCTAGCTTCCCTTTGCCCACTAAACAACTTTCCATTCAGAAACCTTCTCTTAAGCTACTTGCTCTGCCAGACTGACTCTGCAAGCTCTCTCGATCCTTGTCTGCCTCTGGATGAGTCTATCTGCCCTCTGGAATGGGGGCTTTATGAGGGGAAATTGTGATAGTTAGCTATTGTACTGCCTCACACACTACAGTTGCTTCATGCATATTTCTGGCTGGATGACGAGGATTTAAGTTTGCAGCCTAGGAAGAATGTTTGGAATATCATGAGGCCTCACCTGAGGCTTTCTTCATCTAAGCTACCTGGACAACAAGAATCACCAGCATCTTCAACAAGGAGTCCATGGATAGGGACATGAAGTTTTACAATGGAGGGACTTTGAGTTTCTCCCATTACTGCTTGTAGAAGAGGACTAAGTCCATGTACCCTGAGGCATTGTTCACTGTGACCCCCCCCCATATCACATCTCTCCCCTCTAACTGATCTTTGAAAATCAGAGCCAGGAAATAAAGGGGCTCTTCACACAGCCTCCTCCCATCTTCTCAGGAACTTCCACTTCCCTGCTTCTGTCTCCACCCGACCACCACTGCCCTCCTCAAAGGTGGGATTAGAGAGGGGATGCTGATCTCCACTATGCCCTGGGCTCACATCTTCAGTCCCCAGCCCCCGAGTCAGCTACGGCCTCGCTATAGAGCAAGCATAGACAGTTGACCTTTTCTGAATTATTTTGTCCTTCATGGATCCCTTTGAAAGAACAGGGTTGTCTGCAGAGACACCAATGAGCAAGGCAATAGCTTTCATTGACATGCAGAGAGCCTCCCAGTGCATCGCCTAGTTGTTAAAATGAGACATGACCTCTGGCCTTGGCTCAGTGTGCCAATATGTACATCAAGTTCAAGTCATGAGCTTACCGTCATTTCTTCTCAGCACACTGAGAATCTACCTCTCCTTCCCTCGCCTTCCAGGGAGAATCAAAACAATTGCCGCATTACGCATCAGCCTCAGGAGACTGACTCAGGGCACTTTTATACAAAGCACAGGGCAGTGGAGCTGAAGAAGCAAGAATTTAAGCTCCGCTTATATTCCATACTGGTTGTGTGACCATGCTGGGATGTCATCGTCTCTGGGGTAGAGCCTACTATTGTGGTTTTGCTGAATGTTCATATTGCCAAACCGACTTCTAAATACTGATGTTTCTACATATCCACGGGCTGCCCTCAACTTCGAGCAGAGAAGCTTCTCTTGGCAGTGGACAACAGTCAACAACGAAGACAGATAAGTAGTCAAAGTGACTCAAAGTCACTTATGAGAATAAGTGACTCTAAGTGCTCAGCCCAAAATGAGACAACTTTACCAACATCCTCCCACCCCACCGTCAAGGCTCAGAAACCACTGAGAAAGAGGAGGTGGAAAGAAAAACAAGAGACGGAGAATGGGCAGGCGTGCCGTTAAGTACTGGCTTCTGGGCAGAACGGGGCCATTGCATTTATGACCCACAGCAGCTGCGGCTTTTTGCACATGACCTGCATAAGACCAAGCCAACTGAACTGCCAGCATAGTTGGAGGAGACTCTTAGGAGGCCCCGCTTTCTAAGGAGGTGTTGACAGTAGATGGCTGCTGGGGCAGGAAGGATTTTTCCTTGGGGACATGGCAGCCGGTGGGTTGCCCAAGCTCCAGTGTATGGCCCCATAGCCACGCACATAGGGGTAACATTAATTAGACTTAGTTTGTTATTAAAACACTAAAGAAGAGGACATGAATCTGGGAGAGAAAGATACATTGGGGTTTCAAGGGAAAGTTGGAGCGGTGAAATGAAAGGTAGATATGACCATATTTAACTGCCTACATGTACAAATAATATTTTTAAAGGATCACACACTTGTGCATGCATGAGTGCGCACACACACACACACACACACACACACACACACACGGTGACCTTTGTT
>LOEQ01000003.1:1418746-1449522 GCA_001685075.1 Bramus lutescens
CTTAGCCCAGAACTGGATGGTGGAGAGGTGGTAGGTGGTGGTCAGGCACTTCTCTGAGGCTCTGCTCAAGCTTAGTTCCCCTAGATCACTGTGCCCTTTACCTCCTTCTGATGTTACTCTCATGTATCACACTGTAACAAATTTCTACTCCTCCGTGACTGTCAGTAGTGAGCCATTAAGGCACAGTTTAAGATAGTGACTTTAAAGTGGCCATCATGGGAGTGTTTACAGCAAGAAAGCATAAAATGTTCCTGGTCGAGGCTTTCTTCCCCTGGCAGTAGTTTTTCAGGATGGTGCTACCCAAAGCCTGAGGCTCTGAATTGTGGAATCTTAGAAAACTCCTACAAATCTGGCCACTTGAGTTTAGGAGACAGAGCAGTGCATGAGTTGGCACAGGAAAGGAGACTGGGTGGGCCGATTCCTCCTCCTGCACACCACCCTGTGAGTTATTAACGAAAGCTGAACCCTGCCTCTTGTCTTTGTTCCGTTCCTTGTTTGTGTGTTTTCACATTACACAGTGAAGCTGTTTCCTTAACCATCCCGAGCTGTTCTGAAATCCTTTCAGGGTCCCAGTACATTGTAGATGGTGACCCCAAACTTGGCTTGACCAAGAGCTCAGCTATTCCCAGAATAGATCCCGCCTTACAGTGTGCTTCCAAGACCATTTCTGCAACTATACTGCAAGGGCATAATGCTCCTTTCTTAGTCAAGTATACTGAGTCAAGTGAGAAGTCATGCTAGTGTATGATGCTCGCAAAGACTGATGGGAAACTCAACGCCCATCTGTTACTGTGCATAGATTGCTGTTGGACAGGGAAGAGTCCTGGGTTCAGGTCTCTGTGATGCTATCCTTTAAGTGAGTTATCTTAGGTAAGTTAATACCTTTCAATTAAACTTCCTCATCTGTGAAATGGGTACAGGTTTGTCTACAGTGTTCCTATGGCAATTAAAGAGAAAGTTGTGTTTGGCTTTGCGTCTGATCCTTGTTAGCTATTGCGGATTGTGGTCAAATAAGGAAACTGCTTGGTACCTCTAAGGCTAGGGTGATAACTCAAGCTTTAATGTTCACAAATAACTAAACATACATGCAGTCTGAGATCAAATGTGCATAAGAGCAAAGCCCAGGGAATGGTTCAAATTGAGACCTGGAAGAGTGAGAGACTTGTGGTGAAAATACCTCTTCTCCCTCAGGCTCAGGCGCTTTTATTGGCCAGGTATATATCATGTAGGGCATTCATTCCTACATATACATGTATTTGGCAGAGAACCAAAATAACCCAATTATGTTTTATCATTAATTAAGCTTTGCAGAAGGAGGGCAACATATGCTAATAGTGGGCATAGCTCTTATTAGACTTCAAAACTAAGTTAGAACTGACTCCGTGGAGCTGTGAAAGTCCTGAGTGTGAAATAAAAACATCCTGAATAAACTCAAAATTCACTCTCTCCCTCTCTCTCTCTCTCTCTCTGAGAGAGAGAGAGAGAGAGTGTGTGTCACACACACACACACACTTACCCACCACAGAGAGCCCATCAAAAATTAAAATCTACTGTAATCTGCTAATGGTACTGATATTACCCAACATAATGGCTGACTGCCAATCAATTTAGCTAGTGGCCTCGTTGCCACTGTGGAAAATTAAAACTTGTTGACAATATCCAGACTGATCATATAATGGTCTGTTAATTCCATTCTCACAACAAAGTAGGCTCTGATCACTTTCATTAACCAGCAACTCCCGAATGTTCACCTACTCAGCCATACCTACGGCAAATTTAAGGCCAAGTATATCCAGAGGCCTACTGTGGGCTAGGTGGTCTGCCTGGACCCTATATCTGATAGGTCGCACCTAGTAGGACTGTAAGGGAAGAGCAGAAGGAATTAAACCGTTGCTCAAAATGTGCTAAATGTCACCACAGAGAACCCACAAAATATAAATGAGAGCAAGTTAAAACTGCACAAAAGAACCGTGATGGAAATGACGTACAGATCAGCTCCACTCCAGAACGGGGGCCATAGGAAGAACAACATTTTATCTGGAAGCCACATTTCAAACAAGTGCAAAGAAATACATGACATATATTAATGAGACCTACCAATCAAAAATATTTTGTTTCCGTGTGATTAAATATCAAGATTATTAATGTTATTCTTCATTCTTTGTGCATATGCATGCATGCATGTGTACACATGTGGCATGTGTGTGTGCATGTGTGTGCACATGCACACACAAACAAAAGCACATATGGACAGTTTAGAAAATCAGTGTGCATTTTACATTAAGAGCCTTTTCAACTTTGGTATTTTATTTTGTTATAAAATACATGTGCTCTGGTGGTTAGATGGTTGAGCGGTTAAGAACATTTGCTTCTGGCACGCATACTGGGTGGCTTCACAGCTGCCTGTAACTCCAGCTCCAGATTATTTGATTTTCTCTTCTGGTCTCTGAAGGCACTTGTACTCGCTTGCACATACCCCCACACAGACAAAAACATATGCATATACTTCAAATTAAATTAATCTCCAAAATTTTATTTCCTTGGTTGTACTAGCTGTATCTCTAGTGATGGCTAGTCACCTATGGTTTGTAGCTACCAACTTGGGCAATACAGGCACAGAATATTCAGTGATGTTGTCTTGTTCCAATGGACTGTAGAACCCTATACATAGTAACAGGAAGTGGGGGTGAGGGGAATGTGTCTGCACAGAGGGAAGAGTTCAAAGACACGTAAATAGGAGAGGAATATGTATAAGTTGAAGGAAGAAATAATCCCTAAGGCTCATTTCAGGGAGAAATTTTGAGCAATGAGCCTCTGGGCATATTATAGCTTCTGATTTCTAATTCCTTACTGTTCTTTAGCTGGTGGTAAGTTTGAGCCATTGCATAAAACTACTCATTGCCTAACACTGGGGAGTTAGGCAGGCAGGTAGGTAGATAGATAGGTAGGTAGGTTGGTAGGTAGGTAGATAGATAGATAGATAGATAGATAGATAGATAGAAAAATAGATAGACAGAAAAATAGGTAGATAGAATAGATAGATAGAAAATAGATAGAGAGACAGATAGAAAAATAGACAGATAGATAGAATACATATATAGATAGAATATATAGATATATAGATAGAATATAGATAGATGGAATATATATAGATAGAATATATATATAGAGAGAGAGATAGAAAATAGATAGACAGACAGACAATAGATAGATGATGGATAGAGAATAGACAGATGATGGATGAATAGATATATTGATGGATAGATAGGTGGTAGACAGACAGATGATGGATTAAAGATAGATATACAGACAGATAGATGAATAGATAGATTGATGGGTATATAGATGGTGGATAGACAGATGAACAGATAGATAGTTGCAAAATTTTGGAAAGAGTTCTTGTTGCGTGGGATAAAGGGTATGGAACAAGAGCGTTAAAGGGTGGAGGACTGATGGTTAATTATGTACAATCGGACTGAACAAGTTAATTAAGGAGAGAAGAGATCATGGGGCTGGAAACTTAGACTTTGCTTGTGGTTCAGCTCTTGAGAATATCACTTAGAACTCATGGGTTCTCACAGGAAGACAAAGGTCTAGGAACTGCTAAATGGAGCAAGACATAATTAGTCCCAGAGTCCACAGACTCCTGGCTCCTACGTATGTGCATTAAGTGGATACATTAAGAGCATAGTAAGCACATTGAATATGGGGAAAGGGCTGGTCAACTGTATGTCCAGACCTGTGTGAGACACGCGGGACTGTGGTAAATTCCACTCATGTATGAGTCACATTCATGACACACTCAAAGCAGAGTCCTGTCTGAGCAGTTTCCATGTGTTGGTCTGATGATCTGCGCTGATCCTCGTATGGAGAACACACAGCTCAATGACATATTTCCTCCTTCTTGGGTTACAGATGTCCTTCCCAATGTCCATTCTACTAATTTATGGGAATGTAAAAAAGTATTTTCAGTAAAATGCACTTCCATTGGCTTTGATGGAAAGGGTCGGCGATGAAAGTGGAATCCCTAATAAGCATTTCATAAATGCCTTGTCTTTCAAACTCAATATAAAACAGAATAAAATACATCTCGCCAAGACCTCCATGCTGCCGTGCAGATTTAAAGTCCCCTGCTCTCAATCAATTGGGCCTAAGAACTCAAAAACCTTTAAAGATGCAGTAAAATATTTATCAGCAGAAGTTGGTGAAATTGAGAAATTATTTATGGGGCAAATTCTGGAAAAGTCACATTTTTGAGGGGAAAGGGAGACAGTACGTGTTGAGTACACCACATGCTTCTCATGGGCGCACGCACACATGACCCCAGCTCCTTCTTTCTGCGGAGAATTCAAGGGAGGAAGTGTGCTTAGCATTGCGGGGTGTTTTCCTCTTTCCTCAGAAATGAGAGGGTTTTTGGGGCTGGTTTCACAGGGAAGAGCCCAAAACAAGGAGAAAGACGCATTTCCTGATGGCCTGGTGTGTTTCTAGTTGTCTTCCCAAAGCATGTGGGTGCATTCTACCCATGTGCTCCCAACTAGCTGGTTCAACAAGCAAGTGTGATAGAGGGTCATGGCTATCCAGGACGCACTCTTAGGATGGGAAAAGGGTTCTCGGGACTACCCATGTCCTGGTAATCTGGCAACTCACAATCTCATAATTATTTGGTGGGTAGGTGAGTTATGCATCAGTCACGCTGAGCCTATAGCCTCGGGCATTCCTACGTAACCTTTCTCTGGGTTGCCCAGTCCTTCACAGAATGGGATAAATGAGGAAACCCTCCACACAGGGCTCATCCACCTCAGCACCTTCCTCTTAAAGGTTTTATCTTTCAGCAGAACTAAAAGCTTTCCAGGAGACAATGGTGCACGTTCTAGTTTTCCGAGGGAGGAGCTAAGGTGTGTTCTCCACAACCATCACTATTCCTAACTTTCAGTACCAAAGTCGCAAATGCACTAACTAGGTTCTAATATGAGCAATCTCTAGCATGGCCACCTGGAACGTCCCCATTTATACTGGTTATCTTGATATAAGTGTAAGCAAAACCTTTCTCACTTAAATCTGTCCAGATTGGGACAATAAATGGCATCGACACAGGGTAGTTTCCTTTAGCCCCACACATTCTCTGTCAGTCTCTTTCTAGGCAATTTCCCCAAGCCTCTTTCCTGTCAAGTAGAGGGAAGCTGGGGCCAGCCTAGGCTGTAAGTGAATGAATGAATGAGCGTGAGGCTACCCAGAAACAATATTTATTGCCCCTTTAATTGCACCAAAGGCAATTTTGTTTTTCAGTTGAGGACCCCTCTTGGCTCACGGTGGAGAGACTCTTAACCTAGGTCCTCTAAGTAACAGCTTTCCCACTTGTGATGGGACACTAACATCTAAAACTCCCAAACTTCCTGGTGCTTCTTGCAAAGTAACTGCCTTTGCTTTGTATCCCCTGAAGGAGGTTATTTTCCTGATCAGGGCTGCTTGTTTTTAATCTTTGATCTCATTCCTTCCTTTCTCTCTTCTACCTTACCTTTATCAGCTCTGCCTGCATCTGTCAGGCTTTTCCCTACAGAGGGATGGGAGAATACTAAGGCCTTCAGGGACCGCTGGGTACAGGGCCACTTCCGCGTGCCACTGTCTTCTGAATCTGGCTCTAGTATTGCACATCAGACCACAGTCGAGGGTGTTAGTCTTTTAAGAAAAGATTCCGCGGTGTGCTGGTTTGAATGGGAAGGTTTAGAAGGGGCGGTCTTGCCAGAGGAAGTGTCACCAGGGGTGGGTTTTGAGTCCCCAGTCACTTCTACTACTCTCTCACTGCTGCAGGTTTGGGTTCAAGACCTGAGCTCTCAGCTCCCTGTCCCTGGCCAGTGCTCGCTCACTGCTTGCTGCCACACTTCCCTGCTATGCTGGACTCTTGTCCTTCTGGAACCGTAAGCCCAGACAAACTCTTCTGTAAGTTGCTTCTGATCATGGTGTTTTATCCAGCAATAGAAAGAAACAAAACGCGTGGGTACTAAGGAAGACCCTTGGTTCATTTTGGATCCCCCCCCCCGCAAAGTGAACCCTGAAACAAGTCTTCTGTTGTGGTCACTTTATTCAGAAGGCAGCAAGGCTACTTCTAGCTAAGCATCAGTACTCAATGTGTGTGGCTAGATCATAACTCCATAGAGCAGAGCCCAGAAACTGAGAATCACAGTCTCGGGAGCGTTCCACCCGAAAGGGAGGGTGAGGAGTTGTGTGTTCCCCAACACGCCTTGTTTGCCTTGGGCTCTGCTTCATGTGTGGATGAAAAAGTCTTCTAGCTTTGGAAGAGAGCCTTTGCCCAGCAAGATGACCCAGAGCAGCTATACGTGTGGTGTTAACTCTGTGGTGGAATTCCCTAGGAAAACTCAGGACACTGATGGCTTCTGCGCCATCATTGGCCTGATACAAACAACTTTGCTAGCAGGTTTTCCTGATCTTTCCCCACCTCAGTTCCTGAGTTAACTTTCTTGTGTTCCTTAGAGGCCTGGTATGCTTGGCGTCTGTGAGTAAGTACTCTTGCTGCCCAGGAGGAAAAGTCCCTGAAATTCTACCTAGTTTGTGTCAGCCAGCATATATTGAGTATCAGCTATAAGGCACCATGGGAAGACCTGGGGACTTAATGGCAGTGGAAATAGACAGGATCCTTGATCTTCTAGGATTAGAGATGCATAGAAAATACTAGTGCCTATTCATGGTTTGTCTGGTACTCCACTAAGCCCTTTCTTCTCCTGACATTAATTTCTTATGAGAAGAATTCCACAGAGATCCTCTTCTAACATGCCAAGTAGGGGAATGAGACTCTGAGAGATGAAGCAACTGGTCAAGTCACACAGTGAGTTAGCGACTGGGACCAGCTTCAAGTCATCTTGCCTCTTGTCTAATACGTGCAGGGGCTGCTCACACCAACCTGAGCCCTCTCCTGTGGGATGGGAGGCTCTTGCCGATGGGCACCGTGATGGCTGACTTGAGTAATCAACTTGATGCACCTGAGAAGAGGGACCCTCAAATAAAATGGCTTGCGGCCACTTCTGTGGGGGCATTTTCTCAACTGTTAATGGATGTAGGAGGGCCCAGCACACTGAGAGTGGTACCATCCCTAGGCAGGTGGTATTGGGCTACATGCAAAAGAAATGGCTGAGCAAGTCAGGGGCAGAAAGATAGTAAGCAGCATTCCTCTGTGGTCTGTGCTTCAAATGCCTTTCCTAGCTTCCCTCAATGGTGGGCTGTGACATGGAAGTGTGAGCCAAATTCACCCCTTCCTCCACATGTGGCTTCTGGTTTTATCACAGCCACAGAAATCAATCTAGAACAGGCACTCTCTTTCAAATGGCTTCTTAATGAAGTGTTTGGTGTTGACAGGTACTGAAATATAGGATGCATTGACAAGCACATCAATGGATATCTGGCATGTAATAAAGGATTTTTTCTTTTTTACTAAAATGTGAGTGCTGGGATGTAGCTGGAAAGCACACAAGAGCTTGTTGTAAAATTCTAAAAGCTGGTTTCTGCTCTCCCCCGAGAGTTCTGGTTCAGTGGCCTAAGGAGGGGGCCCAAGAACACACACTTCTACAAGGACCTGGAGGAGCTGACATTGTGGTTCACACTATCTCTAGGAGGAGGATGGCCTATGCCTGCGTCCCTCACCCTGGCCACACACCAGACCTCACCGGGATCTTTTAGATAACAACTACGCATGGTTCTGTGCATCAGCCTGGAGTGTGTGGCCCTGGTACCTGGGTTAAGTGTCTTTGGGGATTGCGATGTATGGTCACAGGTGAAAACTCTATCTTCCCTTTGGGGTACCTAAACAGAGCACAGGCTTAGGTCCTGCTGTTATTTAGATAGGGCTTGTGTGTGACTACTCCAATTGCTTCACCTATTAGAATGTAAATGTCGTTACAAGGCACTAAGATTGCAGAAACCATCTGACTATGGGGTTTGAAGCCATGCCCTTGGCATACGACTAAGATTAGGCAAGGTCCCTAGGTTAGAACCCCCATAATAGACCACTGGTGGCAGAATTAGAAGAGGAGCTGTTGGAGGAATTGCACCGTCTGCACTCATTAAAGTGCTTGCCTTGTGATCACAAGAGCCTGAATTCGATCCACAGAACCCTATTGAAAAGAAAGGCAGTATGGTGCAATCCCAGTCCTCGGGAGGCAGAGACAGGCAGATCCCTGGGGCTCACTGGCCANGCCAGCCAGCCTAGCCTACTCAATGAGTCTAGACCAGTGAGAGGCACTGTCTCAAAAACACAGAGTAGATGGTGCTTGGTGGGACAACCCAAGGTTCTTCTCTGGACTCCATATGTGCACACGCACCCTACACACAGGCACAAAAGTACAGCCATACACATGAGAGTATGAATGTACAGATACACATTAAAAAAGAGAGGCAGAGAAACTAGACAGCATGCACATCTGTGCTGCCTCTTTTTCATGGCTCCTCATGCTTCTTCAGGACTCTGCTCACCGAGCCATCACCTGATGCCAACACTGGATCCTTCACATCTACAGCCATGAGTTAAACAATCTTTTCTCTTTAAAGCAGCCTGACTCTGCTGTTTCATGATCATAATGAAAACATAGTACCATTGGTCTCAAAATTTATTAAAGATGTGGGGATTAGTCCCTTGGCAAGCAGAGCCCTGATTCTGTGGGAATGTAGTGTAGGTGTGTGACAATGGCCAAGGCTGTCCAGAGGGACAGGACACATCATAACTCACTGGCATCCATTCTAAGCTACTCTGTTTTCTGTGAGTCATAGAAAGTATTAAAATGTGGTACATTTACATAATGGAGTACTACATGGTAGTAAAAATAAAGCCATATTGAAATATGCAGGCAAATGGACGGATCTAGAAAAAAACCATATTGAGTAAGGCAATCCAGACCCAGAAAGACAAATATCATATGTACTCACTCCTAAGTGGCTTTTGGACATAAAGCAAGGGAAAACCAACCTACAGTCCACAACCCCAGAGAAACTATACAACGAAGAGGATGGTAAGAGAGACATACAAGGATCTACATAGGAAGAAGAAAAATACAAGATCTCCAGAGGAAACTGGGAGTGTGGGGGTCACTGGAGAGGGTAGAAGGGGGAAGGGAGGGGACGGGAGAAAAATGCATAGCTCAATAAAAACAATAAAAAAAGACACTGCCCAAAATTAGAAAAAATGTTCATTAAACTTCCTAAAGTGGAAAAAAAAGAAAGTATTTGCTAAAAGAGATACATCTTTGGCACAATAATAGTTTAAAATGAGAAGTATATATTGATCATCAGAATAAGTAGTTATTACTGCTTTTAATTTTCAGTAGAAATAGAATCCTAATGGTCTAGGACACCCTTATCCCTTGTTCAGACTGTGCCCCCACCGCACCCCTTACTGGGTCTCCTTGCTCTCACTCCTACTTTCTATTCTGTCTCCATAGATCATTCCCTACCATGAAGCCAGGGTGGTCTCTGACATATACACACTGCCCTGGGAGAGCTTCCAGGTTCAGCCATTGCAGACTGTGCTAAAATCCCAACTCCAAGGCCTCTAAGGCAGATCACCTCCAAGATCTTGCAAAGGTCCCCTGGCCATGCTCTCCCTGGCTCACTGTACTACAGCCCCCTAGCGTCTGCTCCTCAGAAGTACGCCATCTCTCCCCACCTCAGGCCTTTGAACACACAAGTCTCTACCGAGACACCGTGGACCTGGTTTTCCCATGGATACCCTTATCCTTCCAGTCGTCCCTCAGATATCCCAAACCTCAGCTGCTGTCAGCCACCTTAACAACCATCTCCTCCCTCCAATCTGTCCGGCTTGTACTTTTTGCTCTTTTTCCTCAGGTGGCTGTGTTTTTGTTTTGGACAGCCATTGTCATATGCTGAAATTTCCCTGTTATTCAGGGGCATACATGCCCACTCCCCTCATAGAAGACAAACTGGATTCTTTGCTAGTTATGCTTTATTTACACCATCTTGATGGGACTGTAGCATCAAACAGGCTTTCCGCTTTTCATCCAGTGAGTAAGTTACTAAAGCCATAGATCCTGTCATTGAGATCATTCAATCAAGCCAGCAGCCACATTCCAATTGCATATTCAGCAAGAAATAGTAACAGATTCAAATCTGAATCTCTGCATAGACATTTCTGTGGGGGCCAGGAGGTACTGATGTGTGTTCCATGTAATTTACTTGAGGACACTGTTTTGGATGAGACTCCTGTACCAGCTCCAATAGGGCAGAGAAAGACAGAATTGAGTCACTCGGAGCGAGGTACTCATAATCAGAGTGATTTAAAATGGTTCAGCTTTCTGGAAAACAGGACATTCACAGCAACCAATTACGGATGACTCAATACATCTCACCCAGTGGGTCAAAGATGCCTCTTTGCTTTGTTCCTTAAGGTAAATTACTCTGAAACAACATATTCATTTTAGTCCTTACCCTCCCTCATCCCAGGTAAAGCCAGTCCCTTCTGCCAGCTCAGCAGAGAGCCCTCTAGTTCACAGACAGGAAGTGGCCTGACTCCTCAATCACCAAAACAGATAGTCAGATCATTAAACTCAATTTGCTGATTTCTTTCTTTCTTTCTTTCTTTCTTTCTTTCTTTCTTTCTTTCTTTCNTCTCTCTCTCTCTCTTTCCTGTTTTGATGCAATGTACCATCAATACTATGGTCCATTTAACAGTGGCCATTTTCTCCTGGTGACTTTGCACTTCAGGCTCAAGCAACAGTACTTCAGATCTAGTTAGTGTGGTTGAGTTTCTGTAATCTGGCTTTGTTTCTGGGAAGCTGCCCCAGCAGTGAACTTGGACTGACACATTTTAAAAACAGGACTTCAGAAAACCAACCAACCAAACAAAAAAACCCCCACAAATCTCAAAACACAGCTGTCAGCCTGTCCCCTGGACATCAGCTACAAGGACGAAGCAGGCGGCTGTTAACCAATGACTTTTTAGAATATCACTTCAGAATTATCTTCTACTATGTAGATCCCACAGTTGTGATATATGGCTGCCACTTTCTCACAGTCTTTTTTCTTTTTCATTGTAAAACTGATTGCTGAACTTCTGTCTTGATAAGATCATTTTGACCTCCTACCATGCAGTAATGGAGGCCAGTTCCAGCTAATCACAACGGTCATGGCCTGCTTGTCTTGGGCATGCTCATCCCTTAATAGAAACACTCTGTGCCATTTGTCCTTTGTTCAACTTACCTTGCCAACATCTCTGGGGAAGGGCTGTCTCTGGTTCTCTGGGATCAAGATGGGAGACACCACAATGGACCTTTTTTGTCTCGGGACAGGAGATGTCCTTGCAAATTTAAATATATCCTAAAAGAGAAAACAAGATGAACTGACTAAGGTCTCCCCCAGATGGGAAAGTATCAGCCCATCTTGGGCTCTTTGCTTTGTTGTGAAGGACACAACTGTCTAGACATTGTCAATTGTACTCTACCAAATATCTTTGGAACAACCAAGTGCATGGTTAGAATCGCACAAAAGTTGAGACCATGATTCACAATGACAATTATTAAGTCAGTTAATTCAAACTTCTGAATTGTCTACCGAAGTGTCACATTGTATTTGTACACCCTTCATGCTGTATAGGCTGGACTTAATCTGCCAAACAGGTAGGAGTCATCTGGTCAGCAACCAATTTCCAGCCATAAGCATGGCTCCCCGCATGGCCAGCTAGAGGGTTAGGGGTGAAGAACAGTGAGTGACATTTTCACATTCGCTTCCAGGCCTCATGAAGATGCGGGTGATGTTTGCGCACTCCATGATCAGGAATGCCTTTGGGAATGCATTTTCCAAGAAGGTGTCCCTGTTTCACTTACTGCAGGCGCTGTCATGAGTTTCACATCTAAGCAAATCCCTGTTATTAATTCTTGGAGAATTTCTACTATCTGTTTTGATCATGTTCACCCCCAACTCCTCCCAGATCTTACTTCACCTCCTGAGTCCCCAACTTCATGTCTTCCTTTTTAAAATTCAATAACCCAATTGGCTTCAATTTGAGGGGTCACACCCTTTTAATTCAAGAACTACATTCTACAAAGGAAACTGAATCATTTTATATCGAGTGTTAATGTCACATTATATAAAAAGAAGGAAACAAAAATAAACACACAGGGACCCACAACATTATTAAACTTAAGCTAGAAACGGTTGCCTGCCTACAGAGAGGTAAGAGAGGGGAAAGGGGACAGAGGAGCTAGAAGGGGGGTAGCACAACCTTGATCTAATTAGAGGGCTGGAGAAAAATGAGTTGAAAACCAAGCACCACTTTTAATATGTAAATCAATCTCATCAAATACCACATGCTAATTAAAATGATCTTCTGCATCATCAGGAGCGAACACCTCAGACTTCAATGCCATAGTGAGTTCCCATCAAGACAATGTGGTACATAAAAGCTTCATGGCATCACTAGCCCCTGGTCCATAACAGGGTGTGTGTATGCATGTGTGTGTGTGTGTGTGTAAGTGTGTGTGTGTTTGTGTGTGTGTGCATGTGTGTGTGTATATGTGTTTGTATGTATGTGTATGTCTTTGTGTGTGTAAGTGTGTGTATGTGCGTTTGTGTGTGTGTGCATGTGAACCTGCATTTTATAGTTTTAAGTGAAAACATACATAGGAAAGCCAAACAAGACAAAAACCAGCTAAAGCTTTTAAACACTTCCACAAACATTCATGCTCTTGATTTTTCTTGGGATATCGACTAACAGTCTTGGGGAAAGCCATCCGGCAATATTTGGTTATCAAGAGCCTTGCAAATATCCACAACCCCTCCCTCTATGATGCCATTCTCGGAATACACCTGGGTGCTAAGCTCAAAGGAAGAAGAAAACTATGCAGAAGAACCCTTACTGAGGCAGGACACGCGAAAGGCAAAAGTAAGGAACCAGACCAATGTTGAGCAGCAAGGATAAGATTAAGCACAGGCCTAGTGTGGGAAGAGCACACCCCAAGCCCTTCCACAGAATGCTAGAGTAGCAATACAGCAAGTGTGTATTGGCCAACATGGATGCACTTAATGTGTGCCATCCCTTACATTTACAAAACCCTCCCAATAAATTCATATCTCTCTTTGGCCAATGGAGAAAGTTTGGACAGACTATGTAGGAATTACCCCAAATTATATTTGCCTAACTAGCAGAGATAATGAATATCATCAACTATATTTCTAGAGAACACCCTGTTGTGGCCATTCCAGCTTACATGACTGTGTCATAGAAGAAGAATATAAAAATATAAACTAAGAAGTCTACATAAAACGTGGTTGGTTTACCAAAATGGTGTTTCTAAGCTGAGAAAAATGAAGCTAGATCAGGCCACTTCACAGACCAGAATAATTGTTGCAAAACTATCAAAACCTTTTTCTTGGTCATAAGTTAGTTTTCCAAGATCCCAAGAGAACACGTGAGCTATTATTTAATGGGACATATATTCAGTTCTGTACAATGGAAGGTGTCCTGGAATCAGAGCAGGCAGCAGTGTAAATGCCTTTCATACCATTGCCCTGTGTACTGGGAACTGCGTGACTGATGCTATGTGGACCTAGGTCCTGTGGAAGAGCAAACAACGCTCTTAACCTCTGAGCCATTTCTCCAGCCCTGCTTACAAAATTGGTTCAATTGGAAAAGCATTTCCCTCGCAAGCACAGAGAGACCTCAATTTGATCTCCAGACCACACTTTAAAATAAGGCTGGAGCAAGAGTCGTGCACTTGGAATCTCGTCACTGGGGAGTGGAGACAGGAGGATCACTGAGAATCACTGGCTGGGAGATTCTGTCTCAGAGGAGCTGGACACTGTTCAGGATGATGATATTCAAGGTTATTCTGTGGCCTTGACATGCACATGCACACACATGTGCGCTTGTGTAACATACATACACAAACACACACAAATGTGTGCATGAGAATGACGGTTGGTTTCTAGGATGACAATAGTTTCTGCAGGCAGGCAAATACAGAACACTGGATTCTTTCTCTCTCTCACTCTCTCTCCCCCTCACTTCCCTCCTCCTGTGGTGTGTGTGTGTGTGTTTGTGTGTGTGTATTTGGGTCTATTTATGAATGACAGTGCAAAGAACTAGCAAAGAGGCCAAATATTCTGCTGCTTTACTGGGGAACAACAGAAAAATGGGACATGTAAAATATGGGATACATGCAAATCTCATTTACAGTTAAGAAAACCAACAACTTCAAGAGCCGCACATGAGTGAATGCGTAGGACAGCCCTGTGTGGAGATTTAAGGCGCCATGCAAATGTAAGGGCTGGGTGATTCAGAGCTGTAATAGAGCCACAGAGACCTCCGTTCATTACGACAACGTGTGTGTAAATGTGTCCAAAGTGATGACAAAGCACCCTGTGTCCTCAGCAACAAACTTTCCATTGTTTGTGATGAAGGGCCCACTTGTGTCGGCAAGCCTGCTGGGGGCGATGCCATTGTTCTGGGTGTCCCCGCCCCAGCCCTGTGCCCGCTCCTGCTAGCCCGTTCTTCCCAGCACACAAGCCATTAGGGATGCAGTACCAGTCCACCTCTCACCTCTCTCAGCTCCCCGGATGCAGGGGGGTAGGCGCAGTAGTGCCAGCCCAGATGCGGGACTTGGAGGGTCAGAGTACATGTAGAGTTGCTTCACACGCATGTGTGCAGACTCTGAGGGTACCTTAGCGGTGCCTGGAGAGAGAAACTTGGCAAGGCAACCTTCTTCCTCCCATTCCTAAACACCTCAGCCTTTATTTCACCTTCCAGGAGCCATTGCTCTGCCTCTGCCTTTGTCAGTTATGCGTGTGTGTCAGCAAAGAACCTCAGTGCTCACGGCACAAATGCCTGTGACGGGATCCTTGTGACTGTGTCTGTCCGGGTTCTCTGAAGCCAGGTGCCTCCATCACTCCTTGCTTGTTAGGAAATCGTCTTGTCATAAGAGGACATAGAATTTTCTTTCAAGGTAGGGTGAAATGATGATGGCTGGTGAGGTCCTGGGATGGCACGAAGCTATGCAACCACTGGAGACTGAGGCAGCCACCATTGTCAAGGGCTGTTGGTGCCCAACAGGAGTAAATGGGTAGAGGCCATCATTTCTCAGAGCTTCTAAGAGCGTGTGCTTTCTAGAAACAATAGCTAGTGATGTCACAAACAACATTTCCAGTAAGGAAAGCCGTTGATAAGATACTTGGGTCACATAACTGTCACCCTGAAACTGGGGGCAGGGGAGTGTCAGGGATGGATATGGATGGGAGAATCATGGCCAAACAGCATCACACACTCACATGATGATATCCTTATGAAATCTAGTACCACATATAATGAACAGATCACCACTTAAGCAAGAGAACAGAAACTGAGAATTTCCAGTGACTTTAGACAGATCAATATCTTGCTGAAATCATTTAAATATTTGTTTGGTGACCCCCCTGCCTGGAAGTGATCATTGTGGAAATGACATATTTTGCCACACTTTAGCCAGCTGGATGTGTGAACTATTGCTATGCATGACATCATCAGGTGGTGAGAATTGGTGGGAGCTGGGAGACCCCAGTGAGATCCTTTTCCTGAGAGACCTGTTTGAGAAGAACCCTTCCCAGTCGCCACATTGGCGCCATTAGCCTTGGCCAGGCATGCTTAGATCATTACTTGGCAAATTAATAATTTATCTATTTTTAGATGGTATTCATTACAGAAGGAAATTATTTACAATTACCTGTGTTCCTTTTTTCGTGTAATAAATAATACACCACAATATTAAGATGTAAATGAATGTGTGAGTAAACACTCTCCTATGTGTGGCTAAACAACCAAGCATCCAAACGTAGAGCACTGGTGAGGTACATTTCCAGGGTCCTGGGACTGATGTTTGACTTTGGTATATATATATATTTAGGATGGAGAGGAAGTTGCTGTGACCAAAATAGCCAGTGATGCAAAGAAGTTACAGGTTTCTTAGTGGGTGTTTGGGATTTGAGTGATGACCCCAGAAGATTCTACTCAGAAAAGAAAATTGTTTAAAAACACTACCTGCCCCTCATTAATATTGTGTAAGTGTAGGCATGATCGAGGATGAAGTCCCCAGCACCACGGAGGCAGGGAAGATCCAGGGGGTGTGGTTCTTGATACTGTTGCTGATCTCAGCATGTGCGGTCCCTCCTGGACCCTGACCTCTTCCTCATGACCAACTCCATCTGTGCTTCCGCTCTCCATTCTTGTCTCGAACATCAGTTCAAGATTCTTTCTCCAGAAAAAGGGATGCAAGGAAGGGGCCTGGGGCTGAACAAAAGAAGGCAGGGGACAGAAGGAAAGGGCAGGCCAGCATTGGAGGGGGCAGGCAAGCAGAGAGAGTGGGCAGCCTGAGATGGTTTGAAGAGGTTGGGGAAGAGGATGCCAGGCCTGTCCAGCACAGCAGCAGCTCCCCAGTCAGCAGGAGAATCTTCTGCAAGACCTGGGTGGGGGTGTGAACCCTGAAGTTCACCCCCGCTCAAACACTCTCTGTTCCCTGACGCTCATTACACCAAACCCAGCGCCATGTTCTAAAAGTTGGCCTTATAACTCAAAATGCAAGGACCACAACAACAGGCCCTAGATGTTGTTTATAACTGCTGACTTGCTCACATCTGAGCTGCGGGTTGAAAAATAATTCAAAGGCTCCAGTTTCGGATAAAAATTTGCCAAACAACACATCCAGGACACAATTGCTTCTGAAATATTTCATGAAGCAGGAAAATAACAACCCAATCAAGCCCGGCTCGTTCCACTGGAGGTGAAAAATGTTTTAAGCATATTTAGATTCTTTAGACAGAAGTCCATTGAACCACGTGCAGCGGTGATGAGGATATAATGGAAAGAATTTTCCTCAATCTACTCTGGCATTGATGAAATATTCATGCTAAATAGCTACTCCTGAGCACCTGGAGGGATCCGCTAGTGCTTTACAAATGGGCTTGTTTTCCTAATACACACAGAGCCCCTTGCCTCGACAGCTGAATTAATCTGAGCCTGTGTTCTAGGTGCAAGAAGGTAAACTCCAGGAAGGCTGCTTTCCACATCTGCCAGAGTTCAGAGCAGGGAAACGGCCCGAAAGGACAGCACTCTCATAAAGACCTGTCACTTGACTTCTATGACCAGCAGGGGCACAAGGAGGAAGGGTTTATTTGGCTCATGGGTTCAGGTTCCAATCCCTCAATGAGGGGAAGTCAAGGTGGGAACTCAAGCAGCTAGTCATGGCACATCTACGGTCAAGAGCAGAGACAATGCTCAGCTGGTTTCCATCCCTCTATGCAGCTCCAGGGAAACAGAGCCACCATCCTCAGTTAAACACCAAGACTATCTTCCCATGCACAGACACACCCATAGGCCCACTGATCTGGACAATCCCCCCATCGAGACTCCCTTCTCTGGCCATCCTACTTTGTCACAAGTTGGCATTTTAGTCCAACCATCACACCCATGCTGAGAAGAATGATCCACTGAAATTTAAATGCCTATGTACAGAGTGTTGGCCATGGGTCCTCTCCATGATGGTCACACGGAGCTACACTGGACTCTCAGGCTTTCTACATCCTCAACAGGGAGTCTGCTCTAGCTCAGCCACCCACACTCCCGCCCTGTGTCCCCAGTTGCAGTTAGAGAACAGTTTGGGAATGCCTTCTAATCGCTTCCAGTCGGGGCAGACATTTCCTTTCAAGCTCTCTAATATCGTGTGGCAAGCCTGCACTGCACCATCTCGTCCTATCCTAAAGGCTCAGGGTGACTTCGGGGAAGAGGCAGTCCCACCTTTCACTTATCGCCTGATGCTTTTGTCACTGGAATGGAAAGGATGTTACCTCTCTTCTCTCTGGCCACCCAGTCACCTCTGCTGGCAGGAGACCACGCTGGCTACCAATGTGGACAGTGCCGCTACTCGGCAGTGAAGTGTGACATCACAGGTGCTAACTCAAGGGAGAATTTGGATAATAGTGACAGAGCTGGGCTATTCTGAAATAGTGACAATGGAGCTGGGCTATTATGGAATGGATTCAGAGGCAGTGTACAGCTTTATCAACGGCGCAGTGGTACTGTCCTCTGCGCTTCTCCAGAGTGGCATGTCTCTTTCTCAGACATAAGAATATATTTTAAAAGCATTTTTATTCACTTGTGTGTGCACATGTACCATATATACATGTGGAGGCCAAGGGCCAATCACCACAGTTCCCACTCTACTTCGGAGGTCCTAGGGTTCAAATTCAGCCTTGGAGGGAAGTGTCTTAACCCACTGAGACATTTTCCCTGCCCAAAAGGAACTCATTGAAGGACCCACTCTCTGGATTTAGTCTGTTTTCAAAGTCCTTGTTCTCTCATCTTTTCTCTATGTGTCAGTCAGTTTGGGGTCTTTATCTTGATGCTAATGAGCGCAACCTCTAAAATGAGAAAGCTTTTTCCCAGGCCTGGCAGGATGATTCAGCTGTTAAGAAGACTAGCTGTTCTTGCAAAAGGCCTAGGTTCAGTCCCTAGCAATCATATGGCTGTTCACAAGCACCTGTAACTCTAGTTCCAAGGGTTCTGATGCCCTCTTTCGGGTACCCATTACTCATGTGGCATTTGGTACAACACACACACACACACACACACACACACAATTTGCCCCACCAGCTGCCAAAGTCAATTGCTCCCTTTACCCAAGCAATTTTTAAAGATTCTCCATGACAGGAGCTCAGAGACATATTCTCAATATTTAGACTAAACAAACTCCTCTTCTGAGCCCCTGCATTTCTTCTATGCCACAGTTGTCTTGCTCACATCCCTGGTACAGTTCCCACTACCTCCTCTCTTGGAGACATTTTAATTAAGACACCAGGGTTGCTGTAGCACACTTGGGCGATAACCTCTTTTATGTAGCTCTCTTCAGCGGAGCCTGGAATCGGCAAAGTGTCTTTTATCTCCCTGTTCCGTCTCCCTCTCCTCCTTTTGTTCTATGTTTCTTGTTGGATCACAGGTCCTCACATTTTAATTCAGCCCCATCTCTCTTCCACGCGATGCCGTTTACATTAATAAATTCATCTCCACAATGGCGGGCACACTGTCGCCTGTCTCCCCACATCATTGATTATTGCATCCTTTGAAGATTCAAAGGTGTGTCAGATCTACCATGAAAAAGGACAAAAAAATAATAAGAAAGAAAGAAAAACACATTTGATATTCTCCCACATCTGAGTCTTCCCTGGGCCGGGTGGTTTTGATGTTGAGATGGTAAAACAATTGCTTAAAGAAGAGGGTGCATGTAATAAATATTCAATCGCTGTGTAATTCACAGTCTTCCCTAAAAGGCAGAAGGGCCCTGCTCCGCTTTGGAAGTCATGGCTGGCAAATGCAGAAACTGTCTGATGACTGAGCTCTGAAAATCTTCTCTGGGACCAAGGGAGCTATGTCTGCATCCCAATCGCTCTTTGAACCTATCTCGCAGAAAACAATGGCTCTGTTTCATTTGCTTTCCATTCCATGCTGAGCTCCTGAATGCTCAATACACCTTTCAGACATCTTGCAAACCAGCGGCTTCCAGGGCAGCAGAGAAAATAATTTTGAGCTTGCTATGCATTAGGCCTGGGCCTTCCAAACACTTTTCTCCTCTAATCGATACTTACACTGTCTTTGGGACACACCATTGCACTCCTACGCTCCAGATGAGGAAACTGAGGCTAAGGAATTTTGAACATATAGCCCGGGCACACACTTTGGAGAGTGGAGGAGCTGGGGACTGAACCTGAGACATTTTAATCTGTCATCTGATAGTTATCTGCTCTGCCTCCTGAATCCTGCATAGCTTACTTTCCCTGTGAAAATTTTAATTACTGAAAGAATTTTGCTCCAGATCTCTTCCAGAGAAAGGGTCACATTATCTGTGATCTGGTTCTTGGGTTCAATCTTCAAATCATCTTTTGAGTTTACCTGGTCCTCCATGTTCACTGCTACTATTTGGGTCTTAGCCAGTATCATTTATTATTTTTATTTTATGCATTTACATGTTTTACCTACACATACATACGTGCACTGTGTGTATGCAATGTTCAAGGAGGCCAGAAGAGGGCACTGAATCTCCTGGAACTGGGATACCAGTCATTGTGAATTGCCAAGTGGGCACTGGAAACCCAGCCTGGGTAGTCTACAAAAGCAGTCAGTACTCGTAACCACTGAATCATCTCTCTAGCTCAATATCCCTCCCTTTTTGTTTGTTTTCCAGACAGGGTCTCACTATGTATCCTTGGCTGTCTTTGAACTCACTATATAGATCAGCTTCACCTTGAACTTCCAGAGGTCTGCTTGCCTCTACCTCACAGTGCTGGGACGAAAGACATTTATCACCAGTCTTGGCACCAACCTAATTTTTGCCTGGAAAACAACATAGCCCTTCTAAGGGAATCTTGGCATGTGCCCTCACCTTGTATTTTTACCATTTGTCCCTCAGCAGCCAGAGTCCTATAAAAACACAAGCTGGGTGACACCATTCCCTGTGCCTTAGCCTTCAGTGGGATCTCCTAGCATTGGAGTAAAAACAGTTAAGTTTCAATTGGCCCGTGATGTACTAGGCTAGGTGTAGCATTTCCCTGTCACCCCAAGCTCCTTGAAATCAGTGTCTCAGTCTAACTGGAGGTGTCTTGGGGTATATCAGATCCAGCTCCATCTCAGAGCATTTGCACTGGCTGTTTCCCTCATCTGGAATGCTTTTCCCCAGATGTTTACCTTGTTTCCCATTGCTGCGATGGTGGACCGCAGCAACCACAGGGGCTAAAATAGTACAATTTCTTGTATGATGGTTGTGAGGGCTAGATGCACTGGTAGGCTAGAAGAAATTTGTGGGCAGGGGTGGGTTCTTATGAAGGATATAACAGAGCTTTCTCAGACTCTAGAGGCTGTCTGCATTCCTGGGCTAATAGCCCCATTCTCCACCGTCAAACCTAGCAGGCAGTGTCTTGATCCTTCTGTCTGTCTTCTGTTGCTTCCCATTCTCTCTTTTGAGGAAACTTGTAGTTACCCTGAGCCTCAGAACAATGCTGGATACTCAAAATCTCAATCTTTCACTGCGTGTGTGTGTGCGTGCATGTGGGGACAATCTCAGGTGTTATTTCTCAAGAGCTATGTACTTTTTGTTATTGTTTAATTTGTTTTAGGACAGGGCCACTCACTGGTCCAGAACTTATCAATTTAGTTAGGTTGGCTGATGACAGAGCCCAGAGAACTGGGCCTCCATCTTCCCAGCCCGGAGGTTACCAACATATACCACCTCACTGGGATTTTTCACATGGGATCTGGGGAGGGAACTTGGGTCCTTGTGCTTGCATGCAAACACTTTACTGACTGGGCTGTCTCCACAGTCCCTTAATCTCATTTCTTTTGCCCTGAAATATATTCCTAGGATTGAAGCATGTGGACCTTGGTTGGGGAGGGGTATCATTATTTTAACTATAGTCATTATTTTTCTCTTTATTTATATCAACACTTAGAGAAATCCTACTCTGAGTTCTGGCTGCACCACTCTAGTCAGCGTTTACCCCTAATCTTCCATGGTCTGTTTTTCTCTTCCCCACACACTAACATCACATGTAGCCTTACTTCACTCAATATCCCCCTCCTCCCCCAGAATGCAAATCTCACGCATGCGAGTCACTAACCACCATTCAGCCCAGCGCCTGGCATATAGTAGGTGTTCAATAATGCCTGGATTTGTGGATAATAATAACTTAATTTCCATCCTTTACCATGAGTTGAAATACAAAGGATCTTAATCATATTAGGAGATGAAAAATGAGAAAGAATGTAATCAACCGCGATTCGCTGAGTGCCTATTATGTGGTTTCCATTAGTTAAATGGTGTGTGAAATACAAAATTGCATCTGAGGAGGTGTCAGGCAGGCATTTATTGTGGTGAAGGTTGTGCGTGGCACAAAACCCCTGGGGGAGATCGGCAAGGGCTAAAATTCACCCCCTTTTCTGCACTTCTGTGTCCATGGGTGTTGGGTCCCTTAGGGTAATGCCTGTTTTGAGTGACAGGAAGGTGCTGGGGGGTGTGTGCTCTATGTTGGCACCATCCAGACATTGGGAGCTGATTCTAAACCACAACTCCAGTTACACACAGCAAGGTTAAGTCATGAAGAGGGAGGACCTGAAGGGAGATGTATTTCAGATTGGGTAAGGATTGGAGAGGACTATAGGGCTATTGACTTCAGTGAGGGAGCACCAGTCAGGCTCCATTGCCTCCTGCCAGACAGAAATACCTTGCACTGCATCTGGTCATCTTGCTTTTCTGTCCTTGCCTTTGGAATGGAGGATGCCATGTGACATTAGGAAATCTGCAACCCTTCTCTGAACAATGGTTTCCTCTCCTCAGAAACATGTAGTCACCCTGACTATGCAGAGAAATCATCCCTGGGCCTAACACACTAAATACATCAACATCCCCAAACTTTTGATTCCCCCCCACATTGATTTGTATTCATAGCAACTGTTACTATCCAAATGCCTCATGTTTTACCTACTGTTATTCTTGGGTCTGTGCCCCTCCTCTGCCTCCCGCAAGTGTGTGAGAGCCATAAGGCAGGGATTTGATTTTCTCATTCACACTTAACACCCTCACCCTGGTGAAACAGAGCAGTTCCAGCACCTAGTTTGAGCTCGAACAACATATGAATCAAGCGAATGATGAATTAATGTAGCTGAGAAGGCAAGATGAGCCCGAGTGGAGCAATAACATCCGCTAAGATGCTACACTATGTTTACTGACTCTTAACGGAACCGGAGATGGACGCTGATGGACAGGATGCTTGGCTGAATGCTAACCCGCTTCTGCAGGACAGCTTGGGCAATGTGGGTGGATAGACAGGAAGTCCTCATATAGAGGAGCCACAGGTAGATAATAGTGCCACCATGTCATACTTCCTGAGTGCTCCCCTCAGTCTTGGCACTGTGATGAATACTTTACACTCACTTTATCTCATTAGCTTTAAAGGCAGATGAAGAACCTGAGGCTTATCCAGCCCAGTCTCAAATAGGGCCTCAATGCTAAAAGAAGCAAAAGTTGTGAAGAGTGTCGGTATGAAGTAGTATTCCAATGGGAGGGACAAAATAAAGCCTTTAGCTTCTAGAAGATTATCATTAAGCATGCCTGTCATTACCAGGTCAATAGTTTGGGCAGAAGGATGACATCGTGTGTTTTATATATTCTCTCTGTCTCTATCTTCTCTTTCTCTTCTGTAGACCGCATTTATATATCAGTTCAGCATGTCTGAACTCCCTCACTTTTACCCGCAGAAGTTATCTGTCCTCTGTTGGACATGCCGAATGGCACCAGAATGAGAGATGTTCAGATCACTTAGGGATCTCCCTGGATGGCTTGTTGCAAAATTTTATGAGCACATTTTACATATATATATATATATATATCACAATCTCTAAATAAGAGGCTAGGAAATGGGACAATTGGTCATTACTCTAAAAGCATTGTCTTTCTACCTTAACACAGACCCTTGGTGACAGCGGTGTTCCCTTGCTCTGTCAATAGTTTTTTTACTTGGTTGCCACTGTCTGTGAGTCAGTTTTGAATGGTAGTTGAACAGATGACTAGGAACCTGTTATCTTTTGCTCAACTTTGACCTCCTCAGGAGCTAAAAATATCCTGTATAATTCTTCAAGCACTCCGTGTCCTGACTTTAACACATGTAGAGAGGAGCTTATAATACTTCATGCACCATAGGGTCACTGCATGCATTGAATACTTGCACAAATACAGAGCAGCAAGTGTATAAAGAATGTCCACCTTGTCAAGCACTCAAACCTTGTATTTCAAGTGCATTTCAATACATGAGTACAACATGTTACATATCTTAAAACTTGTTTTTTTACGTTTGTAGTGGAACCTCTTAATGTACTTGTGTTAGTGTACACATTCACACCAACAGGTTCACAGAGCACCCTTCAAATGGTAGGCATTACTTCTCTTTCTGGGTGTAATCTCTAAGTGGGGTTCCTTCAGGACCTGCAAAAGACAGCTATCACTGACTCTAAGAAGAAATGCCCAGTTTCAATTCTACCATGTAAATTCAGCTTTTTTGCACTCTTTTCTGGAAACTCGCATCTTGCCTGTTTCCATGCCTTCTTGATTGATCCCCAGAACATTTCTAATCTCAATCAGATTGCTTATAGCCAGTAGTAAGAAGGAAATCGCAAGAGCCACTATGGGAAAAAAAGAAACATCTCCTACAAAGAAACAGAGATAAGGATGACAGCAGACGTCTTTCTATGAACAATGCAAGTAAGAAGACAGTGGAGCGGCAGACTTTTAAAGGACCAGCAAAGGAAAAGAACAGTCAGCTCCGAGTTCTCTACCTGATGAAAACATCTTCCTGTATTGAAGGTGACATGAAGACTTTTAGACATGTACAGACATGTCCTTGAACTTGGTTTCCATGACAACTCATCACTGCGCTGTCTCCGACCTTTAGGCTCAGAGCTACCTCTCATCTCCTCCATCCCAACAGCATCTTTCCTTGCCTCTCCTGTGTAAACATCTCATCAAGTTCCCCAGATAGCTGTCTAGACCCCATTACTTAATATTCCCCTTCAAAAGTTACCCTTAACACAGCTCAGAGAGGATGCTAAGTGGATCTTCATTACTGGGAGAAATGAACAAGCGACACAAAGCTTCTTGGTAGCTTGCAGTGTGGCCTACGTCCTCTTAACTGGACACTGAGAGCCCTCTAAAACCTGAACTCACTCTTTTTCCAATATCTGCTGGAGTCGCCTGCCATTGATCAAATGCTACTGCGCCTTCTTCACTGAGCACTGTTCTTTGCTTGTTTGCTTTTATAGTGTTGTGCCTTAAATCCAGGTCCTAGTACATTCAGGGCAAGTAATCAACCCCTAAGCTACATTCCTAGGCAAAGCAAGTTTTCCCTTTCCCTGCCTCCATACCTTCCCCTCTAGCACCTATCTCCCATGAATTCCTTCCCCCCACAAACTCCACTTCCTTTCAGATGCCCTCTTTGGTTATTATAATTAAGAAAGATGTGGAAGTCAGGGAGGAAGGTGCTGTGACCCAGGAATCCAGTGGGCCGTTTGCTGTACAACTCTGTTTACCCTTAGAGACCTGCCCTGTAACTCTGCTCCAACTGTGACAGAGTCCACTATTCTGTAGACTTTGACCGTGTCTACACTGACTCCTGCCTGCAGTTTGCAAAATATTATTTACAAACAACAGAACAATGTCATATACGGCAGTGAACCAATAATCTTGAGCTTCCTGCTTATTTTAAGGAATGCGTGATGGCTAATTGTGGTTGTCAACTTGATTGGATCTAGAATCAACTAAAAGACAAGCTGCTGGGCATTCCTGCAAGGAACTGTCTGGACCAGGTGTTCAGAAACACATCAGGGCGGCGGAGACAGACAGCTTCATGGACTGAGCAACGCAGGGTTCGCAGTCTCTGGGGTGAGACAGGCATTGTTTGATGCCCCACGCCCTGCAGTGGAAGCCAGTCTAAGAAATCCCGTTTAATGTGTGGACACCCTCACAGCTCCTTCCTCAAGGGAAATGTGAGTAGTATGGCTGGGAAGGGGAAATACCATGGGGCGAGGTTGGCCCTACAGCAGGTTAAAGGCAGCTGGAGATGTTTGGGTTGCCAAGAGTTACATTCTTACCACACAAACTTTGACAGGTCTTGGATGTACGCAGTGGTTCAGTTTGATACATATTTCCAGTAATATNTATATCCAAACAAAAGTCAGTCCCCTGACTTGGTGATAATATCAGCTTGCTCTGGGCAGCATTGAACTTCAGCAAGGTGAAGGGCTGTTGCCTAAGTACACAGAGAAACAGTGACAGAGACTAGTATTGATTTGAGACCATATCAATATAATATTCCTCCAGAGATCCATTCAATCTTGACATTATCAAAGGACAAAATTAGATTTTTTTTCAAAGTGGCCCAAGGAGTACTCCTAATAAGACTTGGGAAACAGTTTGTCACATCCCTGATTCTTTGTCTTTTAAGCAAAATTTCAGCCGTGAACAGCTTTGATATAGAAATCATCATGTTCAATGCAAACGAATCAGTTATCTCCATCGAATCTCGGTGTCCATCAAAAGTCACGGTGGATCTTGGAAAGCAGCTCCTTGCAAGATCAAGTGCTTGCTGTGCCTGTGTGAGGACTGGGTTTCAGATCTCAGCACTCAGGTAAATGTTAGATGGGCTTGGTAGCCTGCCTGTATGTCTAGTGTTTAAAGCAGAGTGATAGGCGATCCCCAAAGCAAATTAGTTGGCTTTGACTTCAATGAAAAGACCCTGCCTCAGTGAATAACATGGGGGTATGATTGAGGGAAATGCCCAACATCAGCCTCAAGCCTTTAAATGTATATACATACAGTTGTGCCCCTATACACATGTAAGCAGATCACACACACATACACACACAGAGATACATTCAAACAAGATGGTATGTTTGGCCAGTCCTATCTGCATAGGCTTCTCATTGGTTCTCTCAAGCTGTCCTGTGGTGTGAGTCCAGAAGCATTAAATCCGAATGGACTCAATCTGTACTGACACATGTCTATAAGGCACAGGCTCTCAGAGTGAGAATTTAAATTAGGCTTCAGCAGAGCCTCTCAGCCCTGAAAATTGAAATCGTGGGTCGTAGTAGCAATAAAATACTCATGAACTGCAGTCATAGCCCAGGGATGATTTTTCTATAATTGCACTTTCATTTCCGTGATCGGTCCTTCAGCTCTGGTGCAGAGAGGACTCTTCCCACCTCAAGGTAAAGCAGTTGCTGGACCACTTCTCCAAGACAAGGGGAATTATCAAAGGAGGCATGCTCCAGTTGCAGATCTCTACTCAAGCCTTCTCCTTGAGGTGACATTTGATGTGTCCCTGCGTGTGATCTCAGGGAGAAATGTGGATTCATATTATAGTTGTTGCTCATTGAAGGCTGAACTCCTGGGAGTGCTGATTGACTTAGACAAGCTGAACAAGACCCCAGTCCATAGCTCACTATGTGGAATTTTACGGACAAAGTTCTTGAGCTATGAAGTTCAAGGTGACTGTGTACTTCACTGCATTGCAACCTCTTCCCTGGACCTTTCTCTCTTTGCTGCCTTTGCGACTCATGTTCAACCTTTATGAAAGAGCTCAGTTACTCTGGTTTCCAGTGACCTCAGAAAGCTCCCTGGAGGGCGACATCAATGCCTCCTTTCTCTGTTGAGCTTGTATTGAACCAGTCATCACATGTATCTGCTGCCCTTAAGAGGAGGAACAATCTGGAACTTATGTGGGTCATCCCACAGATGATAATCCATACACATGGCATTCAGCTCTATAAAACTTAAATGAATCCCACTCTTTGAAGTCATTGCTCTTGTTCAGTTAACCAGGTTGTGCTTGCCAGTTCAACTAAGAAGTCAATAAACCTGCACTAAGCATCTACTGTGTGATAAGGTTGGCTAGGTGTTGTGTTCAGGAAGAGAAATAATGCATGTTTGCATGTTTTCTCTCAGTTATGCCTCTTGGATTTTATATGAATACATACAATCACATATGACATAGAATTACAGTTATAACTAAAGGGGACTAACTAGAAGGTAAGAAAGAGAACGGTAGTGGAGAACAGGATGGCTATTTCCAAAATATATCATATATTTGCATGAAAATGGTCTTGAATAATATGGTATAATATTACAAGATTTTTGGTTTCATGTACATGAGTGTCTTGCTTGCATTATGTAAATGTATTGTTTGCATGCCTGCTGCCCATAGAAGCCAGAAGAGGGTACTGGATCCCCTGGAAATGGAGCTCTGAATGGTAGTGAGCAACCATATGGGCATTGGGAACTAAAACCAGGTCCTCTGCAAAAGCATAGAGTGCTCTTAACTGCTGAGCCAACTCCACAGCCTTCAAATTCTAATTTTTTTAAGACAGGAACTCAAGATTACAGAAAGCACACGCAGGATGATAGCCATTGAGTCAGTCTATAATGAGTTTTAGAACCAACTGGATGAAGAGAGGTCAGCTGTCCTAAGATATGTTTGTTCTCCTTATCATTTAAAGCGTATACTCCCTTCCCACTAACCCAGTGTATTCATAGCTGCCGTACAGAGCTTAGGAAAACACCGCCACCTTAATTTTCACAAATGAAATAGGTCTATTACACTTTGAGGCTTTCACCAAGAAATGTTTAAGAAAATTTGACTCGGGGCTAGAGAGATGGTTTAGCAGTTAAGAGTGCATATGGCTCTTGCAGAGGATCTGAGTTCTGTTCCTAGCACCAACATCGGGTGTAGCAGGCTTTCTTTGGGGTCACCAACCAGCTCCCAAATCATGACACAGAGACATTATTAGTTTTAAATGCTTGGCTGTAACTTATGCTTGTTTCACTACCTCTGGTAATTTTAAATCTACATTTTGCCTTGGGGCTTTATTACCTTTCTTTCATTTTGTATGTCCTACTGGTTCTGATTCTTCCGTGTACATCTGGGTGGTGGGTGCCCGTCTGACTAGACCCAGGTGTCTCTTTTTCTCCCTCATTCTCTCCTCTCTTCCTCTCTTGAGTCTAGATCCCTCCTCCTATTTATTCTCTCTACCCGCCAGCCCTACCCATCCCTCTACTGCCTAACTATTGGCCACTCAGCTTTTATTAGACCAATCAGATGACTTAAGCAGGCAAAGCGATGCATATTTACATCATTAACCAAATGCAGCATAAATAAATGTAACACGTCTTTGCATAGCTAAAGTAATATTCCACAACAGGGGATCCCATGCCCTTCTGGCCTCCTCAGGCACACACATGCACTGTATGCAAACACATGCATATATAATAATAACATATTTTTATAAGCCAAGCTCCAAGTCCTCCAGTCTCATGACGTCTTTGCTCCAGTAGTAAATGTGCTCTTGCTTTAATGTGTTTGTGATGTCTGCTGTTTCAGGTGACAATAGATATGTTTAGGAAAGGCTGAATGGCCATACTTTTCCAGTAACTTTGGAAGTAGAGAGAATAAAGAATCACAAGGCTGTAAGAGGGAAAGAGTCCACTTTTGAAGTAGCAGAGAAAAAAAAGGAGTCCTGATAAAAGAAAAAGAAAAAATGAGCAGCAAAGGAAGACCGACGAGGCCTGCATAAGGCATCTATTGATTTGAACCATTCTATTATATCAGTATGCGCTCAAAAGAAACCAGGAGTGACAAGTTAATGAACTCTAGTTAGAAATTTCCAGATGAAGCAGAGACAGGCATTAGCACCACCCTTGCCCTAATCATCTGAGGCCTCGCCTTGCGAAAAAGGTCTTGATCACTTTACAAGAGAGCCTGGATTATCTGCAGTAACAACAACCATCCATCAAACGAGGAGGTAAAGGTGGAGAGAATCAACATAACGCTAATGGGCAGTGTTTAACACAGACCAGGATGGACTTGAATTAAAATCCAGGCTGTCCATTGGATAACTGTGTCAGCCTGAGTGAGCCTGCCTTGGGAACCTCCTGAGCCTAATTCTTGCTGCTGTCACATGGGAATGAGCAGCAATCCCAATTTTGAGCATAATCCGGATGGAAGAGGACAAATGTCATAGATCACTTACACCCTCACGTTTCCTTTCATCTGTAGGGTTACTCCAGTGGGTCAGAACCTAGAGGTTCTTTCAGACTTGGGAGTTCTGATGCCGGCATCATCTGACACCCACAGCCAAATCTCCAGATCCTGTGGCCTGGCTGGAATTATGTGTGAGCTTATATTTATTGATGCACACATGTGGTAGGTTTATTCATTCTCAAAAAGCTTAAGAACCACTGCTTTACACTACTAGACTCTTCTTTCTGATATTACATTTCAAAATTTCACATGCATTTTAAAGTCACAATGCATGTCTCTGTGTGTGTGTACACATGCACACACAAATGTATATGAGGATTTATATACCCATGTGCACATGTAAGCCAGAGAAATACTTCAGGTGTCCTGTCTCATCACTCTGTACCTTATTACCTTGAGACAGACTCTGCCACTGAATCTGAACACTAGGCTGGCAGCCAGCAAGTCCAGGGTTTCTTCCGCTGCCACCTCACACAGTGCTGGGGTTACAAGGCAGCTTTTCATGTGGATGCTGAGGATTTGCACTCAGGCCTTCACTCTTGCCCACCCAGGGCTCTTACCTTCTGAGACTACTTCCCAGCCCTGACATCACATTTTAAAATGATTCGTGAAACATAAAAATAAATATTTATTAAACACCAATAAGTCCCAGGCACTGAGATGCAGAGTTACAATAGCAGACCAAACAGACAAAAATATGCTTTTTAAAAAAAAATTTGAATGGTTTTAATATTTAAGATCAGCCTGTGTGGTCAGATCTAAATGGTATTCTTCGGGGATCATAGGAACTGAAAAGGATCTGTGCAAGACACTGTCTGCCTCCACACCTGAAATAAGCATGGGGATCAGGCTTAACAGATTTTGCTTCCATTGGATACACAATCCAATGGCCCCAGGAGCCACTGGCAATGGAGCAATGCAGGAATGACCTGGTGGGCATCAAGTTCTCCTAGGAGGTCACTTCTGAGACCTCCTTAGAAAACTGCCGCACCACGATAATCTGGCCATCATGGTTTTCAGTCTGAAGGGGAAACATGCTCCTCTGGTGGCTGACTGAGGTTTTAACCTAGGGACACACTTCAGTGCATAGCAAGCAGCCATCACATGTTCACAGCAAAATAGGAGGAGAGAGCTAGGAGAAAAGCCAATAGCCAACAGGGGGCCAG
>LOEQ01000003.1:1480614-1492698 GCA_001685075.1 Bramus lutescens
TGGCGGCCCGTTTCTCATCCGCCTCAGCAGCAACCGTGCGTGCCACACGGTTCCCTGTGAGCCAATACTCCACCGTCTTTGTCAAGTGTGCACAGAGGGCCTATGTGACTACAGCTCGTTCTACCCAGAACCTTCTCTGACACAGTGAAGAATTTTACAGATCAGACAATTAACACACTTACAGGTAACTCATCCCATGGGGAATCGGGGAACTGGACAATTCTGGGAGGCTTTCCAGAAGGTTCTCTGAGGTTCTGGTAGAACTACAGAAGCGAATTCCACCATGTGCAGGAGCAAGCTCAACAATATACATTTTATGCTGGTGTTTGCCCCTTTCCTGTCTCACTGACGACTTTCCCCACATTCTGCTTCATGGACTACTTCCCAGACAAAAAACCCGCCCTGGGTCCTCATTTGGGCTCTGCTTTCCAGGTAACCCAAACTCGGGCAGACACAGTACAACCAGTACATCTATCTTTCAATGAAAATGTATTAGTTCAAACTGGAGGTCCCATCATGTAGGAATGAAATAAAGCCAAGCAAAGCAAGAAAATGTCCTTGCGAAGGCTGTCCGAGTCCTGGAAGAGAGATAATCTCACCAGGCTGTTTCTGGGAGGTCGGCGAGTGTCAGCAGTAATTCTTTCCCTCAGACTGCACATTTGTTTTTTGGACCATCCCAGATGCTGACTTCAAAAGCTTTCTACTCTTTAATGTGCTGCAGGAGGCTATTTCTTTCTTCCTGCATGTCCGGTTCCATTTCTGCAGGAGATACGTCTGCCAGAAGAGCGTGATTACAGAAGCGGCTGTCGCTGTTTTCTCCCTGTGTGGTCAGGAGAGCTCAGGGGAGGTGACCTGCCCATTTCCTCCGGCATGTGACCGGAATCCTGACCAGAGCATTGTCAGAATAAGCCACACCCTGCAATGAGGGAGGTCAAGAGCACACACGCACTGGCGAAGATACATGGACCCGTGGAGGGCCAATGTTTAGACACAGATAGACCCTCCAGAAAGAGTAGGTGGCACCAAGTGGCACAGAGGAAACTCTGGTACCCCCAACCTCTTTGTTTTATTTTTGGTAGGTTTTGCTTTTTTGTTGCAGTCAGCAATAACAGCCCCAGGACTGTGCCTGTGAGGCTGGTTCTCTACCACTACCCAGTTAGCTACATCTCCAACAGACAGACTCAGTCCGGCCCAAAAAGAAAAGCCCAGCTTTCCCATGCTACATAGCAAGGATGGAAGAAGAAAAGTTTTCAGAAAATTCTGGCATTTTCTCGTATAGGTGGTCAGCACCTTAAAACCTCCAAAACATTTAACTGACAAAATTAGCAAGCTGAATTTTAAAATTTTTTTAAGAAAAGAAAGATGTCATGGATCTAAAAGCATTCTTGTTTTAAAAAAATAAAATTGCCTGTGAGCCACGAAAATTTAAGACATGCTCTGTTTGAAAAAAGCCATTTGCGTGACATTCCTCTACCAGTTTCAATGTCTCCAAACCCAGGGGTGTTATATTAGCTACTTTTCTCATGGCTGCGACTAAATACTTGGCAGGAAACAACTTGGGGGATGTGGGGGTTATTTTAGCTCATAGTCTGAGGGAATGAAGTCCTTTTTGGCAGAGACAGCATGGTGTGAGGTGACCCCATGGCAGTGGGAAATTGAGTGACCAACTTACTTTGTCGACCAGGAAACAGAGAGATTTGGGCAAGAGCAAGCAAGGCTTAAGCTTCACTCTTTAGTGAGCCCTGGCTTCCACCAAGCTCTACCTTCCAAAGGTCCAACACCTAAACAAAACCATCATCTGGGGACCAAGTGCTCCACACACACGAGCCTGCAGGGGACATTCCATACCCATCCCTCGGTCTAGTCATGGCAGTGCCATAGGAAAGTTCTTCTCGTTATTATGTAAGATGCGGGCGTCTGTGGCTGGCCCTTGGATCTGCCCCTGCTGGCCCATTCTGGAGCAAGAGGTGGCATATGCTTAGGATGTCTCTAATTAGAGTCTCCAGGTGCCTTAAACAGAGCAGAGTAGACGGGAGCTCAGACTGGGCCAGAAGGTTCAGTGTGCCAGGCTAAGTACCGAGGGGTGCAGTCTCTGCACTTACCTGCGTTCTTACACCACCTGGCAATGAGACACATTTGCTAACTCACCACAAGGAAGAGTCTCCTTGTCCTTTTCTTCCACCCACTTTTAACGTTTTGGTGCAAGTATGTTTTACTCGTTCATATATGACGTTGCCAAGCTCTAAGCATCAGCGTGCTAGCAGGGTTTACAGAGATCAAGTCTGGGTCATCATGATGGCAATGCAGATACACAGCATCCTCACCCTTCCAGAAACATCCTTCCGTTCTTCTCAGTCTTCATCCTCCCCCAGGGCCCACCTTGCTGACTTCCGGAGATTTCCAGAAATTTGACACTACTCACAGGTGAGCTTCATTCCTCCTATTGGCCTTTTCACCTCATGTTTGGTCTGTGTGAGCCAATGTTCTTGAGCATAATAACAGGTCTTATCACACTGTCAAGGTGGCATCCAGTTACGACTTAATGGGCTTTGGCACACTGCCAGGGTTAAGCTACTGTGTGTAGCTGTCACGAGCATGCTAGTATCCACTGGGGAAGGTGTCCACACATTTATTTTATGTTTACATCTGACTGCATTTCTAAGTCGCAGAATGCTCAGCTCTGCAGTGTGTGTAGTTTCTGGATGGTGAGCATGCTAGCTAATACATGGTTTCATTGTTTTGTTTTTTCAAGAAGCCTTTTGGCTGTGTATATGTGTGTCTTTCTGTGACTGTGTGTTAGCGTCTCAGTAATATCTTCATATTGCCTTGCTATGTATCTCCTTGTGGATTAATGATGCTGAAAGTCTTGTTAACATTCAGAGAGGCCCTTTCAAGGTGCTCTTCTGTGCCAGGACTGTTAAAAGTCCTTCCCCAATGTTAAACTAGTTGTCTGCCCTTCTGCTAGTTTTACGGACACCGTTTGTTGCTATGGGCAAAGACCCCCACGCAGATACATCCATGACCTAGGCCTTTCTGTTCAGCTACCCGCCACGCCGTTTCTCTCCTTCAGGGGTGTACTGCTTGACCAGTGCAGGCTCCCATGCTCACTACTCTCACTTCCTTATCTTCCTGAAGGGAGTTATGCACGAGATTGTTTTTCAACATTTCCGTCAGGGCTCAGGTCAGCTCTACCGTGACAAGGTGACAAGGGCTTTGAAAAGGGAGCTGAAAGACTCCCTTATGAAAGCAGAGGCTGGTGTTGCCCCTTTGAAAGTCTGGTAGACGCCTCTGTGAAGTCACCTGGCTTGGGGCTGATCTTGGCTGGCGGAGTCTCAGGTCAGGAGATGCTGACACCTCTCTTTGTTCTTATGCCATTCAGAGGACTTGTCAGCTTCAACTTTCAAGTGGATTTTCAGGAAGATACTCCCAGGGGGCCCTGGCCCTTTTTACACCTAGTCACGTTTTCCTTCCCCTCCCCATTCATTTCCCATTGTCTGTTCTCCATCCTCCTTCCTAGGGGCTTTTCAAATGAGGCATCTTTCCGAGCTGAACTGTGATTTTGCTGGGTATTCTTTTCTGGTATCTACTCTCTCTGTGACTGGCTTTCTCTTCTCTATCTCCTGCCATCTGCTTTTGTAAGTTAAGTTTACTACTCTCCGACTTCTTCCTCTGCATTAGCCTTGCCCAGCGAGCTTTGTTGCGTCGCGTTTTCATTATATTCTGCTCATAATATGTTCCGCTATTATTTATTTTTATTTCCACCCACGGCATGCTTCAAAGTGTATTGCTTGGATTCTCATGCGGGGCTCTTGTGGCTCTCTTTACTGACTCCTGGATTACATGCGCAGTGCTCTGATGATATATTCTGCAGGTTGGTTTTGCTTTTCAACTGTTTAGATTGATTTTTGCGATCAGCACATCAAATTTCTGTAACTATCCCAGGATTACTTAAAGGGAATGTATATCCTGCAGCATCCCAAATCGCCAAGGCCCTGCGATGTGTCCCTGAAATCTTCGCCATCTCTGCGTATATCTACATGGCTTTTTATATGAGCTACAGAAAGGTGTGTTGAAACTGAAGCTACAGTTTGGGGGGGGGCTCATGCTTGTAGTCTCAACACTTGGGAGGCTGGACTACAAGAATCACCCCTGAGTCTGAAGCGGCCCTAAGTGTCAGAGTGGGCTCTGTTTCAGCCTGGGATACAAGACGAGACCTTGTCTCAAAAAGGCAACAAATAAAACAACTGGATTTCCAGATGTGATTCTGGCTTTTTCCATTTCTGCCATCAGTTATTATACTTCTTATATTGGTTTTTATAAGTGTTGTTCGATGCATCTCAGCACAGGATCGTCCTACTGGCCTGTTGCCTGGTTCCATTACAGCGGGCTCTCTCTCTCTTCTCTCTCTAGGTAGCAATGGTTCTTCCTGAAAGTCCATTTCCTCTCAGAATAGCATGGCCATACCAAATTGCTTTTGATTAATATTTCACATGTAAATTTCATTGGGTTATCACCCTCTTTTGTAGCTTACACCCAAAGTTTATTCATATTGAACAATACAGAGTTATTTTAAAATTTAACCTGAGAACCTCTACTTTCAGATGGAGCATTTAAAAAAACCGCTGTCATTATTGTAAGTGGGTGTGAAGCGCAAGTGTGCACACTGCAGTATATTGTGTGGCGGTCAGAGGGCAACTTGTGGAGCTGGTCCTTTCCTTTGCCTTTACATTGGTTCTGGGGATCGAACTTGGGCGTTTGGGTTTATGTGTCTAGTGTTTTGCCCACTGAGCCAGCTCACTAGCTCTTGTACAGGATGATTTTTCAGTTTCCACCCCCCAGATGCTCCTTTCACACCTCATCATACTTTAGCAAACTGTCTTGTAAGTCTGCCTGTTTGCATCATACAATACGAGTGTCTCTTCTGACAACTAGGAGATCCTACTGTTTGTACAATGTGCACCAACTAGAAAGCTGCACAGGGAACAACAAGTTCTTGTGACACATACTGAGGCCTTTGGAGCATAGTCGCAGACACGGTCAGTCACAGTGGTCTTGAGTGGTGTAACTGTGATCCATTTTGTGTGATTTTCTTTTCACCAGGTGATGCCATTCACACCCCAAATCCTAGCACTGTCCTGAAATCTCACAAATTCTCTCTCATCCAACCCATACAAGCATCACTAGGAGGCGAATACCATTTTGAAACCTTTTACATGCACTTTAAATATTTTTAAAATTAAAATCTAATCACATCACTTCCTCTAAACACACCCATGGTACCCTTCACTCCCCTTTGGCCTCTTTCTCTTTGATTATAATTGGCTCTCTCTCTCTCTCTCTCTCTCTCTCTCTCATTCCCATTTCACAGAATAACTTAAGTCTTAAAAACCTAAAGAGATTTTTAAGGAGTTGTGGAGATGATGAATTTTGAAAGTGGTATAAAAAACTGAGAAATTGGAGCCCAGTAGCTGAGCTATGAAATGTATCCTATTATTGTATCTCCTGCTGTGGAAAGAATGATCAGACATATTGAGATGTTGATATTGAGACTTTGGACCAATCTATACAACCTCTTTACCTCTCCAAACACCGTTTTGAAGATGTCTATTTTATTCATCATGGCGGTCATGCTGTCCTCTTAGCTTCCCTGTCTTGAGCTGCATTTCTGAAAGTCCCATTCTGGCTCCTCTAAATGTCCTCAAATGTTTTATGGGTCCTCATAGCGTATTTTCTATTCAAGAAAATATGGATTGTGGTTTCCTGCCATGTGCTGGAAAATTCGAAGAGAGATGAAAATACATGACCCTAACTGTAAATCTCACATCTTATTTCTATAGGACACGATGCCATTTCTTACCAGGGAAATGTTGGCAGTTTCGATTTACACCAATGTATTTGGAAACCTTGAAGTTTTAGAACAGAAAATAATGTATCATTAGGCACTCTGAGAGGATAATGAGGCATTTAGTAGTTCTTGCTCATTTTGGTAAAGGTTTCTAGAAATATAAACTATTTTGCATGGACTTGGCATACGGATCATCCATGAAAGAAGCAGAAAATGCATGATGTAGTTAGCTGCTTGAATTATTTCTCCATAAATTCTCCATGCTTCTCGTTTATCTAACCATTTCCCTTACCTTTACCACATCTAAGTTACTCTCAATTCTACACTGCAGGAGCACGTGATTGTCAACAAGGAAGAAGTCAAACCTTTCCAAAGGGATTAAATGGTTAGCCAAAGAAGCTACAGTCAAATAAATCAAGCCAGGGAAGGAGCTCTAGGTAGGTGAGAGAAGCACCATTTCTCAGAGACAACCAAGGGTTCTTGGCCTCTGTTTTCCCCAGGGATTTGAACACTTTATCCGTACTAATTCAATAAACAATAATATAGTTATTGCAACTTCTAAAAGACATCAGTAACTCACAGTAGGAAGGAGGAGGCTCAGATGTGACTGGGGTGGTGTCTCAGGGCTTCTACTGCTGTGATGAGACACAAAGACCAAAGCAACTTGGGGAGGAAAGGGTTCATTTAGCTTACACTTCCACATGACTGTTTATTACCAAAGGAAGTCAGGACAGGAACTCAAGAAGAACAGGAACCTGGAGGCAGGAGCTGATGCAGAAGCCCTGGAGGGGTGCTGCTTACTGGCTTGCTCCCCATGGCATGCTCAGCCTGCTTTCTTAAAGCACCCACGATGACTAGACCAGGACAGACACTACCCAAAATGGGCTGGGCCCTCCCCTATCAACCACTAATTAAGAAAATGCCTTATAGCCTGATCTTACAGAGACATTTTCTCAACTGAGATTCAATCCTTTCAGATGAGTCTAGTGTGTGCGTCAAGTTGACATAAGACTAGCCGGGACAGATAGCCAAGGAGCCTAGATTAGCATGATGTTGTCCCCTACTCTAGGTGAGAGGCAGAGTGTCTCCGTGAGCTCCAGACTGCAGGGCTCTCAGAGCTTGGCAGGGTCAGCTACATAACTTATAAGATCTGCAAGTGCATCGTGTTTCTTATGCCTTATTAATTGTGAATTTAAAAAAAAGCAGTTGATGGCTGCTGATGGGGGGAGAATTACTCTCCTTGGGGGACGTGGCCTCTGGGAGGTCGCCATGCCCACGTGAATGGCCTCACACCCATGAACATATGGGCAACACTAACTGGACTCAGGCGATTGCTAATTACAAAATAGGGGGCCAGGCAACTGGGAGGGTAATGGGGTGGGTACACTAGGGGAAGCTGGAGGGAGGAAACTGTGGGAAAATATGATCAAAATACATGGGTATATATGTGTGGATATTTCAATGTAATTAAATATATTTTTTTAAAAAGAAAAGAAATAAACTCCATAAAAACTGATTTACCTCTTGGCACATGGCATTTGTTTTGACAAAAATTATACAATATTAAATAATGAGTTGCAGGTTGTGGTGGCACATGATGATAGGATTTGCTGAAGGAGACGGAGGTGGGAGGGTCACGAGTTCGAGGCCAGCCTGAGAGACACATTTAAAGAAGAAAGTAAGTCGAGGGCTCAAGAGATATCTCATAGGTAAAGGAGCTTGTTGTCAAGATCGATGCCCTGAGTGTGCTCTTTAGGGTACACCTGATAGAAGGAGGGAGCTGACTCTTGCAAGTTATTCCCCGACCTCCACATATGAACACCATTTATGTGTATACACAGAGAGAGAGAGAGAGAGAGAGAGAGAGAGAGAGAGAGCATTGTTCACAGGATCCAAAAGGTAGTAATAAAAACTGATAACATGAATATGTCAATAAATAGTGGCCAATACATGTAATGCAATTTTAAATAAAATACCGGTCCATGTTATAGTGTTGATGAGCCATAAAACATGCGAGGCAGGAAAAAGCAATGAGTTGTATGACTCTATTCATCCAAAATACACAAAACAGGGATTAAAAAAAAAAACAAAACAAGAAAATACAGGTTCCTGGTTGATAATTGCTCGGAGAAGGGAGATTGGAGAACAAAGGCAAGTGTTTCTTTCAGAAGTGATGCTCGACTGTTAGAACCAGATGGAGTCACTGGTTGTATGATATTTGTGTCTGCACTGTGCCACTGAGATGGTTCCTTCAAATGGCTAACTTTACGTTATGAGAACATCAACAAAATCAACATTAAAAACAACTAGCCAGAGACTTCAAAAGATTCGAGCAGGTTGGGACTAAGAAAAGGTTCAGAAATTCCGCGGTTTTGCTGCCTATAACTTCCATGAGAGCATAAGCTTAGGAAAATGGCACACAGGGAGAGCCTCTCTGTATCTTACTATGGTGAGAGTAATCAGAGAAATGAGATGTGGCTGAAGCATGCTCGCTAAGGCAGGTGGATGGAGGGCAACAGGAAGAAATAATGGCTCCGCGAGTATTTATTTTAGTGTGGGGCCGTCTGAGCATGAAGGCAAAGGGGAGGGCGTGCAGGGGGGACCACTAAAGCTTACGTAATGGAAGACCAGAGGTAGTCAAGGTTTAAGGAACAAGTCAAGATGGCAGGATAAGTTTAGGCTTCCTTAGGGAGGGGAGTGGGGGAGTGGGGGAGTGGTGGTCAGTGAAGGGAGAAGGGGTTAAGCAAGCGCAAGAGCTTTGAACTTGGCCAAATCTAGTCATAGAAAACTCCAGGAAGGTTGAGCAGGACTAACTCTTTAGGTCAAGGGGAAAGTCTCACTGTGGTGCTTCGGGTGACTCACCATAAATTAAGGATGAATGACAGGTGAAACAAGAAGTGTCAGCACCACTAGAGACTAGAGAGGAAGTTGGTGTGCGGCCCTGGTTGTGAATGTCTCATCAGCCCGGCTTTTCTCACATCACGCATCCTGATGGTCAGAAGTTCTACTCCAATGGGAGGGTTTGCATCTGTGCCTACTGAGGGATATCTGGTCTATCCATAGGCATGCTGGAGGTCTTTGTGAATCCCAAGCCCTTACATGGAGCCCTTAGCTGTGAAAGCTAATGGCACACAATCTTCCATCCTCATCTCTATCATGAGGACAGCCAGCAGCATGGCCCATGGACTGCATGCAGAAGCTGTGCTCCAGGCTGACAGAGGTGACTGTGGAAAGCATTGGGGTCCAGCTGCTCACCTAACGTGAATCTCCTCTACTATAATGAGATTCAGCTTGCACTCACGCTTTGGATGAGAAGGCTAGGGATTCCAGCTCCATGACCTTGGGCAGGTCACATCTATTTGCCACCTCCACTCGTCTGCAAAGACACCAGCGCCTGTTTTGTAAAGCTGTGGTGAAGGTTAGCTTGCTTTGAGTAAGACCACAGAGTGTGAGCTAAAGGAGCTTGGCTAAGATCCTCGTGATTACCATCAATATCCACTCCACTGGCAGTTAGATTACTCAGTGGCACATTGTGTCGAGTGCTGTATTTCTGTCAGTGAATGAGTCAGAGTCCCCGCTCTCTGAAACAGTTTTATTATCTATTGTACTGTCTAAAAAGTCAATACCAAAACTGTGACACATACATAGAACTTAGGAAAATCTTTTCTTTCTTTCTTTCTTTCTTTCTTTCTTTCTTTCTTTCTTTCTTTCTCTCTCTCTCTCCCCCTCCCTCCCTTCCTTTTTCTTCCTTCCCTCTTCCCCCCTTCTCCCTCCCTTCCTCCTCTCCTCTCCCCTCCTCCCCTCTTCTCCTCTCCTCTCCCCTCCCCTCCTCTCCTTTTCAATTTCCCCCTTCCTTTCTTTTTTTCATGTGGCCCAGGTTGGCCTTGACGTCTTGATATATGACCTTGAACTTCTGATCCTTCTGCCTTTACCTGCCAAATTCTGGGACTACAGCCTTGTGTCAACATTCTCTGTTGTGCTGTGCTGGAGTTTGAACCCAGGGCTTCATCCACAACAGGCAAGTACAACACCACGTGAGCCACAGTTATTTTTAAATTCTGTATCTGGAGCTTCTTTCTTTGTTTCCCTCACCTCTAGAGAGATATTATCCACAGGAAGAGGAGCTCACAGTTAATGAGGTAAATGAGCTGATGGACATGCCCTTTGGGGCTCAGCTTTGCTAACAGGGGCCAGATTGAATAAGAGTCTTGGAGTGAAATGGCAGCCACACCTCGATTATCCATATTAACCAGGGTTTAGAAGAATGGACAATGCAGGGAGATTGCTTCTTATAGCTTTGCAAAAAACAAGACAGAAACCAAAGTCATTCTACACAGGCATTCAGAAGGCGAGCAATGGTCAGGGAGCAGAGGGTGACCCTCCAAAAAACCAGTTTAGGTTTTAAGTCACAGCCTGAGTCTCTCAGAGAACTCCCTTTGTTTATAGCTTCCTATCTTCAAAGGGAAGAGGCTGAAGAAGGTTGCTATTAGCAGACACCCAATTTTCCTGACAGGATGAAGGCTTTGGTTGACAGTGCACACTTTTTGTCAAAGGATTTATTGCCAAAAGCAGTGGCTGATTTCCACAAAAAGCTGGGAGCCAGGAGGAACTGTGTGCGTGGGGAAAGCACAGCGCTCAGTCCTAAGATCACAGCCTTGAATTTTAGGATTGATGGAGGAGACAAAGAGCAATAGGGGGGATGGGTGCCACCTCTTCCCTCTGAAGTGTAAGAGGTCAGGGCAATGGCCAGAGCCACTCTAGAGTATGTTTGGGGTGCCATAGCCACCCAGGAACCAAAGAGGAAGCTTTCCCAAAGCAGTGTCAACCTTTGTGAGTCTTTTTGGCACTGGGCAGCCCTGGCAGTCTTGTACCCTCCCCCATGAAGCCCCTGTTCCAGCCACTGGCTGTGTCTTCCCGTGGGAAGGGACGAGAAATTGCCAAGAGCTTTAAGGTCACATCCCTGTGTGGCTACTATGATTTTGCTGTCTACATTTAGGTTCCGATCTGCTACTGAATAAAATTTTGAAAATGAATGTGTGACTTTCTTCCTTTTTTTTTGAGAATTGGTATTTCTCTGTCTGCTAGAGGAAAAAAAGGGAAAGTTTGCAAAATTTGTTTTCTGCTTTAAAAAGCAGCAGCTGTTGGACCCTTCGACGATCATGCACACAAAATTTGCCTTTCCATTTGCTACTTCTGCTCTTATTTTGAAAACACAATTCCACAAGTAATAGTGTTAGTCCCTATTGAGGGCCCCAAGGAGATGTGGGGATTCTTGCTTTCTTGCTCTTCGTGAGTGTGTGTGTGTGTGTGTGTGTGTGTGTGTTTGCATATGGAGGACAGAGGTCACTGTCAGGTTATGTCATCTACCATTCTTCCGCCCGCCCCCCGTTTTTGAGACAGGGTCTCTCATGGATTCCAGAGCTCACAGTTCAGCTGGACTAGTTACCAGTGAGTCCAGAGATCGCCTGTCTCCACCTCCCCCAAGTGCTGATATTATGATATTACAAGAGTATGTGGCTTCTGTCAGGTTATTATATGGGTTTTGGGGAGACTGAATCGGGTCCGCATGCTTCCACGGCACACACTTTACCAGCTGAGCTATCTCCCCAGATCCTAGCATTCTTTTTAATGTAGCACCCAGAAAGACTCCAGGCAAGAGGGGGAAGAGGGACAAGTGCACAAGAGGCAGAAAGACGACAACCACAATATGATGAGACCCCAGGACAGGATGCAAGGTCTTCCTGCTTGTCCGTGTAGTATCTTGAAGTCTAGAATTGGCTCTGTCTGGACAAGCAACTGAGCAGAGAGAGGATCACATAGCACCCACAGGGTGGCCAGGGAAGAGTTCTAATAATGGCATCTGTCACAAATCATGCCAGGATACAGGACTGCAGCTCGGTTGGAGGAATTGGTGAGCTGAAGCCCGCGATTTTATCATTGCTACATTGAGAAAGATTTAACCAATGTGCAATCTTTCTGTTTCCTTAGTTCTGGAGTCTTCAGGCAAATGGGGACCGTCTGTAGTCTGTTCAGAGACCGTGACCTCACATCAAGCTTTTGGCCCCCAACTTCAAGGTGTTTATCCCCAAGCTACCATTATATATGAAGAAACTAACCTCACAAATAGAACCTTTAGAAATGGGACAGCATCACAGGGGACAATATCATACCACAGCACAGGGGACAGCACCACACCACAGCACAGGGGACAGCATCACCCCACAGCACAGGGGACAGCA
>LOEQ01000003.1:1498655-1516168 GCA_001685075.1 Bramus lutescens
GGGGGGAGGCAAGCTTCGGTGAAGGAGCAATGAGGGAGGACCATCATTCAACTCATTCATTTATTTTAAACATATATACTAAGGACTGACTGTGTGGTAGGCAGTTGCTAAGTACCGGGGCGGGGGAGGGGGGAATGGATCCTTTCACAGAATAGGAGAGGGGAGACTGAGAGGACTTCTCAGCAGATGAAGCCACTTGAAGGCAAGAAGGAGTTGGATGGATAACAGGGAAGCTGCATACACCACCACTCCTCTGGTGCGCCCCATCTCTTGATCAGGCAGTGAGAGATAGACAGTTTGGTGGTAGGAAGATGTAGTTTGGCTGAGGTTCATTTTGGTGATTTGGACTCATTGCTACCCTCTACAGCTAGCAAACTAGTTTGTGCATGGGTGGTTAACTCACAGCCTGTCAAAAGATTGGAGATTAAACTGTCTGGGCCAACCCAGATCTAACGTGAACTTACATGACTCAGCCGAGTATTAGATTATAAGAAGTCCATTAAAAATCCAGAAATAGCTTTATAGTCAAGCTACTAACAAGCCAAAGTCTGGACACAGGGGTTTCTGTTGGATATGGTGTCACATAGGCAGGGGAAAGAACAGAAATACAGCCTTCCATCAAAGGAGGGCTACGTTCCTCACAGCTGAGCGGAGACTGTGCTCTAGCTTGTCTTAGAGAATCTTTATATCTTTTCAATATTGATTAACTTTGCTCTTTGACAATTTCACATATGTGCTTTTCAAAATATGGAACGGTGACACTAGCAACTGTGGTCTCTCCAGTTTCAGGTTTCACTGGGTGTCAGCCCTATCACCATGAGCTACCTGTTTTCTTTGAACCCCACTTCTGCCTCTGTTACATCTCAATCTTTGGCTTCATCTTACAGCTTTAGTCAATAAACTCAGCCTGAAGCTCTTCACCTGTCCTCTAGAGGTGCCAGGCAAACCCTGTTGATCCCTCTCTTGCTTGAGGTCATTTGCTTTGCCCAGTGGAGGGACAGAGAGCTGTGGATTCCTATTATAACCCTTATTTCACTCAGAACATTGAGAGGCTTGTCCAAGGTAAGCAGAGGAGTGGGTAGGCGAGCCTGCTCATTCTACTCCAAAGCAGGAGTCCTGCTGTCTTGAGTTGCCCCATATTAGCCACCAACTCCCGGAAATCTCTATCAAGATGTCTCAAGAGCCTCTAGCTCAATGTGCACAGGCTTTACCAATATCTTGTTTCTCTGCTTCTGTCCTACCCAGCCCTAGTAATATCCATCTTCCAGACCGGAAAACTTAGGATCATTCAGATACACATCTTGACCCATTCTTCCTTCAAGCCACATTTTGTACATCTGGTTTCTTCAATTGTTTCTCTGCAATTGTAAGCCATGAACTGTAAGTCTCTTGACCCATGGGCAGTGACAATACTTTCCCAGAGCAGTGTTCCTGCAAGCAGAGTATCAGGGGATATAGGTTTGGCTAGAGGAGCCAGTATTTCAACCTTCTTCCTGTCAGTTTGAAGTTACGGCTCTTGGCTGAGTTTTCATGTGTGCATATGGTAGGGGAATAACATGACCAACCTCACAGGGAGAGGGTAAAGAAGAGAAAAAAATATTTATTAAAATATATATTGAGGTGTATACCCCTTAAAATGTTCCATGAAGTATTCTTGAAAAGAATAGTGGCCATGATTTTAACCATTCATTCTTATAGCTCTACTTGAGTCAATACCTCCAAAGCTTTTCCCCAGGTCTTTTCTTCTGTTAAGGATTTAAAGAGATCCCCTTTGCTTTGCATGAGTCTAAAATCCTTCTTTCTGCTTGCCCACTTTTCCTGTGATTTTTTTTTTCACTCAATACTACCTCTCTAGCCTCTTCCAGCCCCAAATACAGAATGCTGAGATGCTGGGTTCCCACTTCAGTGGGGAGTCCAGAGTCAAGATCAATCTCAAACTCCTGGATAGATATAGAAGCAAGATGCACTGGGGGAGCAATACTAAATGCAAACTCGGGTTCTCATAATGTTCTTCTAGTGACAGCCATAGGAACAGGGAGAGTCAGACTAGTATGGAGTAGGACCGTGTGACATTCCAGTCTAGGCCAGAGTTTCTTCTTTCTGCTGTCATCCCAGTCTCGGTGGAATGTGACCTTTGTATACCTGCTCAGTTCCAGACTGTGAGATCACTCCTCAGCCCTGATCAGAACAGCAGTGTGAGAGCTTAGCCTTTAGCTCCACAATTGACTTTTGTACTAGGTCAGGGGACACCATATTGCCTCTCAGACTCCGCACCCATGGGGTGTTGATGATGCTGGGCTCTACCTTTGGCATGTTGGGGGCTGTAAGGCTGAGCTCCCGGCATGTTACATAAGCATCAGCACTGGTCATTACTGTAGCCCCAGCTAAATGCCAACAGTTACTGCTGCATATATTGTCTCATTTGAGCCTCATGAAGACCCTGGGAGGTCCATTACCATCTCTTCTTTATGGATGATAAACTCAAACTAAATGGAGGCTCTGGAGGTGCAGCAATTTACCCAAGGTCAAAGAGCTTAGGAGAGACACATCCCATAGGCAATTAGTCACTTCCCTCAGGAGGTATGACCTCATGGCACATGCCTCCCTCTCCAAAGGGATTATCCTGTAAGGGACAGCTCAGGCCAGGATAGGGCAGCACCCAAAAGAGGCCAGAGGCATGGGCTAAGATGGCAGAATGGCTGTGCACAGATCTCACCAGTGACACTGAGTGACCTTGGAAGAGTCATTCAATCCTCACAGACCCTCCTCAATAAGATGGTATTCGAGCAAGTACCTCACACTTGGCATGGTGCATGAGCCAACAATTAGAGCACATGAGAGAAGGGCCCAGTACCCAAAGAGCCCAGGCTTCTTGACTTCTCCAGTCTCCAAAGGCACCAGTATCCCTCACTCTGACATCCCTGTCTAAAACTAAAGCGTCCCTCCCTACTTCAATTTCCCCTTCCAGTGGGATGCTGGGGCAATACATACACAGTTATGGTGTCAATATGAAATATCCCTCCCAGGTCATGTGTTGACTACTTGGTCACCAGCTGGTGATACTGTTTTAGAATGTTCTGGAATCATTAGAAAGTGGGACCCAATTGGGAGAAGTAGGTTCCAAGGGGGCATGCCTTTGAAGGTTCTGCCATGTCCCAAGTCCTATCCTTTCTACATCCCATATTCCATGTGCTGCCACGGCCATGATGCTCTCAGCTCACCATAGGCTCAGAATCCACAGAGCAAAATACCTGCAGTGAAACCTCTGAAATAGTGGCCCCAAACTAACCTTCCCTCCTTTACATGGTTCTCACGGTGTTTTAGTTACAGTGATGAGAAAGCAAGCTAATAGTCCTACTTATACTTAAGTCTCTTATAGCCCCACCCTGCCAGATCACATACACGAGAGCCTTTGAAAACACCAACTGAGGGCTGGCGAGATGGCACAGCCAGTAAAAAGTAACTGCCATGTAAGCATGAGGACCTCAGAGAGATCTCCAGGGCCCGTGGGAGAGGGCATTAAGGCCTCTCTGTAACCTCGGAGGCAGGAGGGTCCCAGGAGTTCACTGACTAGCTAGTCTAGCTGAACCCCTAAGCTTCACAATCTTGGGAAAAACAGCTTGTCTCAAAATATAAGATGGAGAATGATGAGACTCAGGTATACTAGTGTGTGCGCATCCCCATGCATGTGTTGGGATACCTGCACACACACACACACACACACACACACACACACACATAAAGTGTAATGCTCTGGTTCTCTCCAAAAGGAACCCTTTGCTATCTGTTTTATCTGTTTTTGTTTTCCCTTTTACCTTTTTGTTTTTTGTTATGGACACATCTGGGTACTTTTAAATTTTATAAAATTACCATGACTCCAAGAGCCTGTTCTAATGGAATCTGGCCCACTGAATGACATAGCAGCCCCCTGCCCCCACCCAATGGCGTTATAGGAAGCCAACAATCTCAGCTAAGCTCTGTCTATGGTACCTTTAGACAGAGGCAAACGAGAGGCAACCAGGCCTTGGAGGAGCTGTACTGTTGGAAGACCTGCCTGGAGCTTCAAGAGACCCAGATATCAGAGCTAAGTCTCTCGGCCATGAACCCCAGTTCCCCTGTCCTTCAAGGGAGACCTTGTCCTGAGAAGGACCCAGAATGGCCCCTGCTGTCTCTTGAGAAAGCACTGTGGCACTCTTTACTTACTATAACTATGAACCATTAATCACGGCAAACAACGTCTATTAGAACCATTCAGCCCCTTATGCAAGCAGCCCCCATCTTGATCTTCATACCACTTGCAGGCTCCTGAGAAGCATTTTGTTGTTGTTGCAGCACAGTCTGGCAGTTCTGTTGTTTGAGTCATTTGCCAAGTTGCTCCATCACAAGTCCGTGAGATGCTGTGAAGGCAGCACCAGCTAAGCAAGAAACAGGCTTGCCTTTGTATGGGGATGCGTTTGCACACTGGTGAGTCTAGTCGCCAATGTCCTGCTGTCTCTAAAGAGATCAGTGATACTGTTGTTTTGCTAAACAGTGGGAACGCTGTCAGATGCCTTCTAAATATTTATGTTTATAGCTTTGTGCTGCTGTGGGCCTTGGTCAGAGAAGCGTCTTTCTGTAGTGGGCAGCAGTCCCTGCAGACTCCTGATTGGACATCTGTAGCCACCCCAACCCCAAGGCTCAGGGAACATTGTGGGAGCAGGGGCAGAAAGAACAAAAGAGACAGAGGATGGGAAGGAGTGTCATAAGATGGAGCCTTCTGGATCTGACATGGCCTTTGCATGCCAGAGCTCATGGTAGCTGTGACCGCCTGCACAAGACTGGGCAGGTCAACATTCCATCAAGGATGGGAGAGGGACTCTGATCCTCTATCGCTAGCTGAGGAACTATGGGCGGTTGATGGCTGTTGAGAGAGTGGGAGTCCCTTTTCTTCAGTGACTTAGCTACTAGTAAGTGGCCCTTGAGCAAGTAAATAACCCCAGGTCCATGCTCAGGCAGGCAACCCAGACTAAACTCAGAGGCTCATGAAGAAAGAGACATGAAAGAAAAGGGGGGACTTGTTGGCAAGCAAAAAAGCACAGAAGGACTGAGAGGGAATAATAGAGGAATGGGGTGACTGTGATCAAAATATCCTGGGTGCGATATGAAATTATCAAATAAGAGATAAAGTAAAGCATCATCAGTCTCAGAGACTGGAGCTTCATGTGTGTGTGGGAGGAGGTGGAAAGAGAGGAAGACTGTGTGTGTGTGTGTGTGTGTGTGGGTCTCTCTCTCTCTCTCTCTCTCTCTCTCAGAGACTGTGTTTATGTGTGTGTGAGAGAGAGAAACTATGTGTGTGTGAGAGGGAGAGGGAGGGAGAGAGAGACTGTGTGTGTGAGAGAGAGACTGTGTGTGTTGTGTATGTGTGTGTGAGAGATAGAATGCACATGTGTTTGTGTGTGTGAGAGAGACTATATGTATGTGTGTGACAGAGAGAAAGAGACTGTGTGTGTGAGAGAGAGAATATATGTGTGTTTGTATGTGTGTGTGTATGTGTTTGTGTGTGTGAGAGAGAGAGACTGTATATGTGTGTTTGTGTATTTTAATCTCCTCTTAATTTTCAGACTCACAAACCAAAAGGAGAATCATGGAGGTTGTTCTGCCCAGACATAGTAAATAGAGCTCATCCCTAGAAATCAACTGATAGTTATTGCTCTAAGTGCTGCATTAGGAAAGATACTCTGCTGCAGCCAGGAGCATTCTACCACAACTGACATGAGCATGGTGACAGAGCATCACAGTACAGGAGCCACTTGTGAGCCATCCCAGCCTGTGTCACCCACCTCTAGTCTGCAGATAGAGAAGTTACACTTGTCTCCTAAGAGCAAGGAGACAACCTTGGCACGGAGCCAGCACTCATCGCCCATTGTATTCCCTCAGCCTCCCAGCTGTGGCCCCATTCGCTCTCTCCACCACTCAACTCAATTGCAGACGAGGCATGGCTGTGAAGAGCACCAGATGGAGACGCAGTGAGGGTCACAGGCTTCTCAGAGAGAACCAGGACAGCAGGCAGGAGAAAAGGCTCCCCGTGCCTAGCTGGGGATCCCACCACTGTTGATGTTGTTTTGTGGCAGTTTGCCAGAGTCTTTCAAAAGTTCTGATGAAGACACCAGAGTCAACGAGCCCCTCGAGAAGGAAGACTCGGTTGCAGATTAAAGCCAAAGAACCTTGCCTGGCGCAATGATTATGCTTACATGTGCCATTTGCCAGGTTTGTACACATGTGGGGGTGTTGGGGACTTGCATGTGAGGATCTGGAAGGAAATGGATGCTAGTAAATTGCCAACAAGTCATCCTGTGTGCAAAGGTCACCTTGTTATACAGCTCTATGAGCCACTGTGTTCTTGGCATGCCAAATCCCCATCCCTCTCTTTCTGGTAATACCACCTTCATTAATTTTTGAGTAAATATTGTCTTTCACTCCTGGGCCATGTGATTGGCATTTGAAAATGCCATCAGGAAAAGACATGCTACCAACCAGAGTGTCATGGAATGGTCATGTGATATAACTAGAGCCAATGAGATTCAATCCCAAGCTTCAGATGGTGTCACCAGGAAAAGACAAAATTGGTTGACTTCAGCCTGCGGAATGAAGTGGACTTGTTAGGGAGCCTCTACACGGGGGCACCCACCGGGTGGAGCCAATAAGCACAGTGGAATCAGAAGAGCTACATGATGCCCTTGTCTAGGTACCAGTGCATAGCTCTGCTTGGTGGAGGAGGAAGTCTACAAATGCGTTCATTAGTTACATGAACCAATGTATTCCCATTGCCTTCTCCGTCACCTTCCAGTTTTGAGTTGGCTTTTTGTTACCCATAGCAATAATAGCAACAGCAGAAAGGTTCTTGGCCAACATGATAAGCATTCATTTTCCACATGATACTGAATCTTGCAACTCACACCAAGCATTCAGGTTACCTGCAAGGAGCCCTGGATGTCTTTCCCCCCGACAATCATGAGTTCTGCCATGTCTTCGGCGTGAGGAGTCCTCGCATGGACGAACAGGGTCCTGCCCACTGCAGTTATGTTTCTGAGAGCAACTAAGGTGCCATCACTGTTCACCTTGAAGTGCGGGCTTGAGACCTCATAATGCAGCTTCTCATTGCCCTTGCAGTCACTGAAGGTCACTATGGAAAGAAAAGAAACAGTGGAACAGGGTGAGTAGGCTGGGCAGCTTAATGCTTGAGATGTTGGCAAACATTTTAGCATGGATGAATGAGTGTACTGCTTCTCCGCAAGCTAGCCTCTATCCTGATCCAAGACACTTGTCTCAGAGTGACTTGGACTATGCCAATGGAGTTCACACAACCAAGACACAACCGTAGGCTTGGGATGCAGTTCAGATGAAGGAGAGGAACATGTACAATGCTCTATCTGGTCTCCAGCAATGAATGCACAGACTGGGTATGGAGATATGTGCCTATAATCCCAGCACTTGGAAGGCAGGAGAATCAGAAAAAAAAATAACAAGTTTGAGACTACCCTGGGCTACATGAGATCATCTCAAAGCAAAAAAAAAAAAAAACATGAAAAGACCCATCCTTGTCAGGTCCTGCCCTCAAGTGTTGTGGATGAAGTGAGGGTTAGGTATGGCAGAGTTTATTTGAAGGAAGTGGCCTGATTTCGCAATGTGTGAGTCTTTGGGCAGAACCACAGCAGACAGAAGCTTCAAAAACAGCGTTGAAGAGACAAGGTATCAGCTGGACCTTGAAACTGAGTAGACCAACAGGCCCTGCAGAAGGTAGGGGGCATTGCAACATTTAGGTGTATTCGAAGATACTATGGATGGTGTTCATGGAGATGGGGGAGGTAACAAAATACATTTGAGGAAGAAGGACAACTAGGGGGCACTTACAAAAGATGAACCGGAAATGGTTGAGAGGTGTTGGGAAGTGGAAAGGCGTTCTAGAAAAGTCTTTTGGAAACAAACAGAAAAGCCAGTAAATTGGGGTGCTTCTTAGAAGCTGTCCACTACCCTACTGTGTGGACTGTGCAAGTAGTAGGCGTGTGCTCTGGTTCTAGGGGAGAACAGTGTTAGGAATCACACAAAAGCCAGTTGAAGTCCCAGAGATATCCATCATAGACATGAGCTATAGAATGTGGTTTGGAGGTGGGCAGGAGCAAAGGCCAAGAAAATAAGTTAGTTTTTTGTGTGCTAAGGACACATGATAACAAGAGAGGTGGTGGTCTTTGGGGTGTGGTGAGCAGGCAGGTAAGGTCATGGTTTAGTTAAGTGGACAAAAGGACATTACGCCCACAGATGAGCCACCTGGGTCCTGCACAATGTCACCAGTGGTGGCTGAAGACAGTGCTCATGCTCCTTTCAGGATGCCTCTGTCATGCCCACAATTACACCAATCTTGCTCTCTCTATGTGTTCTCTGTCTGTTTGTCTGTCTCCCCTCTGCTATTGAGTTTGAAGTTCCTTATAGTAAGCAAAGAATTGTACGGCATTTGCGGCTCCTTGTTCACAGAGGGGCATTTCCTTGAAGATTTATTTTTCATTTGTATGCCCACAGGTAGGTCTGCCATGTAAGTGTACTTGCCAATGGAGACCAGAAGAGGGAGTTAGCTCTCCTAGACCCGGAATTACAGTTAGATGTGTGTTGCCCAGTAGAGGTGCCAGAAATTAAACCAGAGTCCCTCCGAGAGAACAGCAAGTGTTTTATTTTCTAAGGCCCCAGTGCATCCCTGAAACCCTGGCTAGAACTAAATATATAGTATGTTTATTCCTCAGCACACATATGCTTGTGACAAAGTTTAATGTATAAAGTATCCGCAGCAAGAGATTAATAACAATAATACATAATAAAAAGAGCAATTATAACACTATTCTGTAATAAAAAGCTATGCAGATAGAATCCAAATCACTATATTGATCCTAATCATGATGTAGTCCAGTATTTGAATGTGCTAGGTTTGTTTATTCTACTAACAAGAAACATTGGGCTTCTCTCTCTCTCTCTCTCTCTCTCTCTCTCTCTCTCCTCATTCTCTTTCTTCCTTCATTCTCTATCTCTTCCCTCCATTCTCTCCTCTCTTTCTCTTTCTCTGTCTCACTATTTGTACTTTTTCTTTAACTTTGTCAGATACACTCCACCCCTCCATACCCGTAGAATTTTGCTCTTAACACTTAGATCGCAGCTGACTGCAGGTAACTAAAGTCCTGAAAGCAAACCCACCAATAAGGAGCATAGCACACCTGTTCTCAGGTCTCTACCTGACAGCCTTGAAAGCACACAGCTCAATGCATACCCACGGTGCCAGCACAGCTGTCTATCACTCAGATCATGATACAGCATTTAACTGGTCCCCTCCCTTACTGAGTAAGATGACTCCCCTCCTCCCTAGAGGTCACATTACCAACAAGGATGAAACTAGAGTCCATCCCATACATTACATTTGCTGAGGTAGAACACCACCTAACAAGTTCCCTTTTGTGCTTGGATTCCTTCACTCAACAAGACTCTTGTGAGGGTCCTCTATAGGGTAGTTTATCCAAATCACTACTTATCAATCACTAAAAGCTGTACTGGTATCATGATAATAAAGTAAGTAAAGACTATCCTGGATCATAGTCCAGGATGTAGCTGTTTTAATTCTGTTGTCAAAAAGCCCTGGGACTATTCTCAGCTTAGGTCTCTTAAAATGTTACTACTGGGAACTTTGTCCTCTATGACTCTTGGTGACAATGTCAATTTGGGTCTTAGTGTCCTGGTAAAACCATGACAGATTGGAGATGCTGATGTAACCTTGCTCTTCCAGGAAGATGTCACTGTGACAACCATCACATTAGCTGGCAGTAATGACAGTTGCTATGGATGGAGCATTCCTCCACACAAGGTCCAGAGCTAAGCATTTAAACAGGTTGTCTCACCTTCACAAAGAAGAGGAAACCACCCCTCTGTTCCCCTCTACCTGGAAGAGTCTAGGTAAGGGCATTATGGCTTGGAGACAAGGCAGAGACCAGCAAACACAGTTTGTAAATAAAAGGGAGGGGAGCAGAGAAAAATGTAGAGCTCAATAAAAATTAAAAAAAAATGGAGGTTAAGCTTCTGGTTCACGACGGTGTCATCATCACTACATAAGGACAATTTTCCAGCAGAGTAAAACCCTTCAGGGATCTGGTCAGAACGGAAGGTCAGAGCTGCACGCCTTCCGGCTCAGTCCTGCTCCTTAGTCCCACCCAGCCAGGAAGAGCACTGCATCCACCTACCTCTTAGTCACATCACATGATGGCTGACTGACTTTGGTGGGTCAGCTTTACACCTGGAATCAACTAGAACCCAAACTGCTGGGCTTGCCTATGAAGGATGATTACAATTGGATTTCTGAGGTGGGAAGACCCACCCTAAATCTGGGCCACACTTTCTAGTGGCAGCTCACTTAAAAAGACCTGGAAGAAGGAAGCTCTTGTTTTTGGCCAGTTCATCTGCCCTGCTCCCTGGCATTCCTTCACATGTGTTAGAACCTACTTCTTGTGGGTTCCAGTGTAGCCTGAAGACCCGCAGCATTCCAGAAATCCACTAGTGCCCCAGCATCAGATTAGAACTGCTGAGATAACCAGCCTTATGGACTAAACAGCCACAGGATTCTTGGCCTTTCCATTGGGAGACAGGCATTGTTGAAAGAGCCAAGCCACAGCCTATGAGCCAGTCTAATAAATATCCTGACTAACAGCCCCCATTGTTCAGGCTCGAGGGCCGTCTCTACAGATGCCCAGGTAGACTTCTTTATCTGCAGTTCTCAGATTCTTGTCCCTCTTCTCGCACCATCTTGGTCATCACGATTCCTCAGACTTGCATGGTTTCAGTTCTTGGAGGCAAACTGTGCAGGGGCTGCTCATGGCTGTCAACACAGAGCTCACATCCACTGGGAGCAACACTCCCAAATGACTAGCCTTGCAGGGGCTTGCGGCCGCACGGCCAGCATGAGGACTCTGACCACAGCCCATGGACAGGATGGAAGCAGACAGCCTCAGCTGCAGAGGGATGGGAAAGCGAAAGGCAGACAGAAGACCATGCGAGTCCTGGCTGCAAACTGAATTTCCCCCCGTTCTTGCTCCTTCCCTTTCTGTTTCTCTCCCTCCGCCTGCATCTTCCACAAATACCCAACAAGAGCCTCTATTATGTGAGATGCTGAGTTCACAGTGCTCACAAGAGCCAGCGGTTCTTGAAATTCAATGAGGGACACAGATGTGAATCCAGCATTCCTGTGAATAACAGAGGAGCTATTTCAGGGAGACAGAACCGCAGCGCGTGCAGAAGTCCTGCTGCACCAAGTGAGCTGGACACAAGCAGGGGAGACAGGCACAGAGGCAAAGGAGGAGGAAGCAAGAAGCAAGGAGAAAGACGACTAGGCCCTGGGGACTGGGGCCTGAGAATCGCTCAAAGCCTTGGTCCTAAGGGAATCCTTGAGCTTTCCACAATGATAGTGCCTCCACCTGTCTCCGCTGAGACCATAGCTTCTCATTGCAAAATGATACACAGACATCAAGTCTTTCGTGTCTAGGCTGTCTGTCAGTTCCTCCTGGACTCCACCACCACGCCTGGTGCCTTCCCTGCTTCTGCCTTTCCCGTTTGACTTCCCACATTTTGCTTTTGTTCCTGGGCTGGACAGGCAGAAGATACCGGTCCTCACCCTGACAACTCCGAACAATCCACCACGATTCGGCTTGTCCTAGTTTCATTTCTGAAGCGGGGCAGAAATACCCCCCGACCAAAGCGATGCTGGGGAGGGAATGTTTACGTGGCTCACAATCCCAGGCTACACTCCACGGTTGTGGGGAAGTCAAGGCAGGAACTTAAAGCATCCTGTCTGTAGTCCAGAGCAGAGAGAGAATAAACACAAGGATCCCTTGCTTGTTCCTGTGAGCTTTTCCCTCTCAATACTACTGTGGACCTCTTACCAAGGGGTGGTACCACTCATAACAGAGCTTCCTAATTAACAGTCAAAACGATTCCCCCACAGATCCATAGGCCCACCTTGCCTAGACAAGTCCTCAATAAGACTCCCCTCTCTGGTGACTCCAGGCCACATCGAGTGCACAGCTCAGACTAACCTAGGGCACAGAGCAAACAGCTAATTTCCACATGCTCCCTTCTCAGTTTTCAAATACGAGGCCTTCAGATCAAACCGTCTATCAATCACATCAATCTATTTCTATTTTATCTGGTTATTTTCACAACCCAGAAAAGAAATGGAATCTGGTTTTATTATTCATTTCTATGTGCTTAGCAATAAACAAACCACTTTTATTCCATATGAGGAGCTAATAATAGCTTCCTTAAAGCCCATGATTATCCAAGAGCAGAAAGATGCTTCCTTGGTAGCGATGAGGGCCCCTGTCCTGTTGTGGCCAGGGCAGACTGGAGACAAGGCTGCAAACTGAGATCAAGGCTTGCAGTGACCTCCTGACCTGTGATAGAGAAAGGTCTAGAGGCTCAAGCTCCAGCGTAACTCCGTGTTCTGCTTACACCCATGTACACAGCACACAGTCTCCCGTGTTCAGACCAATTCCAGGTATCTGCAAAGTCAGAGGTTCTAGCTCATTTCTCCCCCATCCCTTAACACAGATTTACACACGGTCCCTAAACAGAGCTGAAGGCAATGTGAGCAGCTTGGACCGGAAGAACCTTCACAACAGCCACCATTCACTATAGTGCTGGCTGCATGGCTCCTGACAGCCCAGCTCTGTGCCAAGGCCTGCATGCTCCATATCTTCTCTTCGCCACATGGCCACACTATAGCAATGTTTTCTGGCTTTTACTTTTTCATTACCTGCTTCCCTAAAGAGACATTTTAGATATTTTCCTAAATTTTATCACTCTCATAAAAATATAACATCACAGATACATTGATGTTTGTCTACATATTTCTTGTCTATCTCGGCTTATTCTTTTCTAAGTAACTCTTTATTCCTTCCCACACAAAAATAAATTTTGTCTCCTTGGGGGCAACACAGTCCCACTGAGGATAACGGAGAATAATGGAGAAGCATCATTTTCCATTTTCCCGAACAGGAAACTGACTTGGAGACTTGCTTCATCAGACTCAGATGGATAGAAAGGCATAGGGGCAAATTCCCATCCCCACTCTGACCTGTCTTTCTGAATGCCCTAGTTGTAGGTACGTTCATTTCCCAGAAATAGGGGAAATAGATAAGAAGGGCAGCTTCACATCTCAATCCCCTTGGGTATCCCAAAATCCTTAGGGATCATCAAAATACCAGTGGGGACATCACAGGTGGCAGATGGGCACATCAAAAGGATTAACATTTTATATGTTTTAGCTGAATATTTATTTAAAACAGAACTTGAATTAAAAGAAAGCATTCTTATGACTCAAATATATACCAAGTCAGCAAGAGATTTAGATAATGAACTGTCTGGATGCCAGCTTTCCACATTTGCTTGTCACCCCGACATGGAGCGGAGGCTGGGGACCTGGCATGCTGCGAATTGTTACTCCTGTGCCACAAGAATGGCAGTTTTCATGCTGGGTTCTAAGCCCTTTTCTGATTCAGACTCCTCTTGAAACCCTGCTACCTTGGAACACCCTGTATCTTTACCCTTCCCTTGTGGGAAATGGGCTCATTGAGACCCTTGTGACATATATCAAAATAAGATGCACACACCTCTGTGCACAGAGCTCTTGGGGAACTGAACTTGTCTCTCTGACAAGGATGATCACCTGACTCTTCATCCTCCTCCTCCTCCTGCCAAGCTTCCCCCTCCCAGAGGGTCCCCCTACTCCTGTGCCCATCCACTTCCTTCAGTCAGGTTTCCATGCTCAGCCCAGGAACAGTGAGCTGTTACCATGGAAACAGGCACTCCAGGCTGCTCCACTGTGCCTGATTCTGAGGTCTAGAGTATGTGCCTGTGAACCCCTCTGCTTAGCAGGCTGAATCCCAATCCCTTCCTGGAGAGAGTATTGAGAAGGAAAAGTGATGTTAAGCAAGTAAAGCTGCAGTGTTTTGCTCACAGCAGACCCAGCGCTGAAAGACTGGTTATAAGGCTCACTCTGTTTAAACCTAATCTGGGATATTTCCTAAAAAAGACATCACACTGAGAGCTTTAAGTCCACCTTCAGGATCGCAATCCCACCCCTCCTGGCATACCAGTTCCAGGTAGCTATCATCCCTCTCTGGGAAGGAAGGATGACTTTTATATAGCATGCCTGTGGTGGTTTGAATGAGAACGCCCCACCCCCATCCCGGCTTATCTGTCTGAAAACTTGGTGCCCCCCCCCGCGCCACCCTGTCGGTGAAACCATTTGGGAAGAACCTGAGGTACAGAGAAAGAGGTGTGTCACTAGGGCAGTCTTTAAGGTTTCAGAAGGCTCGCTGTTCCCAGGGTGTTCTCTCAGTCCTTGGCTTGAAGAACAAGACGCGGGCTCCTAGCCTCATGCCTTTGTCCTGCTATAATGGACTTTAACCCTCTGAAACCATAACCCCAACTAAATGCTATATTTTCCAAGTTTCTTTGTCCATGGTATTTTGTCACAGCAATAGAGAAGTAGCTAAGACAACATAGAACACAGAAAGTGTGCTTTGCTAGTAAATATATATTGAAATAAACCTAGAAGTCTAAACCCACAAAAACAAGTTTAGTCACCAACTCCTACCTAGTGCTTCTTTAGAAATCCTGACCTGGGGTAAGCTCCTCTGTCTTTATACAGTGCACAGCTCTGCCCTTGTCAGTTTGTAACCCAGGTCTGTGGCCACATATAGGGATCACTTTTCTCTTTGCTGGGACCCAATACAGGAAGTAACTGAAGGGAGGAAGCGTTCTTCTTGGCTCACAGTCTGAAGGGGACACAGTCCATCATGACCAAAGGCATAGAACCAGGATCATGAGAAGCTAGGCATATTGTGCATTGTGTCTATAATCAGAGAGCAGAGGATAGGCAGGATGTAAGGCGGAGCCGTCAAACTTCAGGGTCAATCCCTCCCAGTAACACGCTTCCTCCAACCAGGCTCCATTCCCTAAGGGTTTCTCAACCTTCTAAATCCACAGAAGCTGCTAGGGAGCAAGGGTTCAAACACAGGAGCCTATTAGGGCATTTACATTCAAATCATAGCATCAGAGACTGTAATGAAATAATATAATTAACATTGGTAGTGAAGCGTTGATTAAAACACACATTATAGCAAAGGCTCGTGTACATGAAGAATAGCTCATTAAAAAAGAAATAATTTATCCTATAGAAAAGAGACTCTGTTTTTGACTATTTCTTACCTGTTCTAATACTATATTAAATTCCCAATTAAGGCATACAACTGACAACGATGGCCATGCCTCACAATCTCCAATTAGAAACTGTGTTGTCCCCCCCCGAAAGCATCAGTGGGGTGCCATTTTGACACAGAGATGGTGGTAGTGTATGTCCAGAGGTGCAAAGAGTTTTTAAAAAAAATGGATCTAAAGAAGAGCTACAACATAGTTTATCATCTAAAATGTTTGTTTCTATAGTGACAATGTTCACAGTGTTAGTAGCTCCCAGTGATGTTTCCGTGGATGACTCAAAGGAAAAATTTTAATATGCATTTAAACTCATGAACAAATATCTAAAACCTCTACCATGGGGGAAGGCACTGATCTGTCCGTGATCTCTTGAACCTACTGGAAATTTCTCCACATACTTTATCACGGTGACATTTAAAATAGCTTCTAGAAAAAAATTAAAAAAGAGAAAGCTAGATATATTATATACCCTACGTGAGGATTTATGGGAATCAATTGCATAACATCATTCTCTGAGATAATTTGTGAGCCCCCCCCAGGAGGAGAGAGGGGGAGGGGAAAACGCCCCACCTGGGGGAAAATGCAAATGAGATGAATGGCACCACTCAGCGTTTCAATTAGGCTTTCAGCAGGTTTCCACTCAAAATGTCCTCTGGGCTTAATGCAAATGTCACAAAAAGACAAACTTTAGCTGGGAGACAAAAGCCACAACTGAAATGGAAAGTTTGGCAAATGAATTAAGGGGCTTAATCTTCCTGACCCGATGCCAGTGCCTTTCCCTTCCTTTGTTTTCCACATTGGTTCTTAGGGATGAGAGCCCCAGAGGCATAGACTTCTTAGCATCACAGAAGATGAAGCTGAGGAGAAAATAAAGCTGTATTACAGGAAATAAAAAAATGCAGATGGATTTCAATTTATCTGCTAAGGACTGAAGGGTTCTGCTCCTACAGACATACAGGGCCTGTGATATACTTATAAGGGTGTTTGACTCCATCTGTGGCCCATGCTCTCCTATCTTTGATGAGAAATGGTTCTAAGGGTTGTAGGCATCGTTTGAGGTTTGCAAACTGCATATGCTGTAAATTCTCTCAGCACTGATGTTCACAGTCTTTGTGGACTGATACAAGGATGTGTGTGGTTTTGGAGGAAGGACTACGAGTCAGCCCTCCTGGGAGCTGTAGGCTTCCTACAGACAGTATTTGCTCCTATCATTCCTACCCACACCTGCAAGACGATGCCTCTTTCTGTGGCGTAGAGAAGTCTTGATCTACAGCTCTCATGGGATTCGATGGCACTGTTGATTCCAAGACACCAACTCACTTGCAACCGCCTTGCAAATCCTCTGAACCGTATCACTTCAAGGGACTACTTGCCCTAGCCATCTTCAGCAACTCGGTACTATCCCTGTACAGGTAAATATAAACTGTTGATTCTCTCAGTGAAGTGCACCTGTTTTTCCAGACTCCTCTGGCTAACTAAAAATACAGAATTCAACCGCCCTGATATTTTGATAAGGGTTAGCATGTGAGTTGTATTTCAACATCTGGGAGCTTGGTGAACAAGGCTTTTCTAATGAACAAACTGGTGCCTAGTTCAGAACCATCAGATGGACCTCCATGAGACGTACACCACCAACTTGATGGCTTTTCATGCTCCTCCACCTCCTGCTGGTACCCAGAGGCACTAGCATCCTCTGAAAGAACTCGTGGGCAAGTACGGAGACTCTTTAGGACTGCATAAAAGACACAAAACACTTCATCTGGTTTCCCAAGCTCTCATGCCTTCTGGGCAAAAAACTTATGCTGGGGCACACAGTGATGGCAGGTCCCTCCTTCAGCCTCCACTCATGGTACCCCTACTGGTTCCAGAATGCACTGGGCTTTATTATAGGCTCCAGGTTTGGCTCAGAATTTGTTCTGACATTCACGGAACTTATGTGAGGCCCTGGCAGTGTCTTACCATGACGGATGAGCTCAGGAGTGGATTTGTACCTCCAAAGACTGTGTAGATTTGATAGTCACACAGTACTCATAAAACAGCCTTAATACCATATCACGCATCAATTCCAACGTTGATAGAGTTTCAATTCTATTATGTCAGGGAAGATATAATGAATGATTCAGCCAAGGGATACCTCAGTACAAACCTCTTTTTGCCATGTAAACCTGAAAGGGCTCCCTCTTAGGAAAAGACAGAGCCCACATATCCTTTCAGGGGATATATATATATATATA
>LOEQ01000003.1:1516203-1530666 GCA_001685075.1 Bramus lutescens
ACGGGACAGTAAGCTGGAAGCCAAGCATTTGGAACCACTTCACAACTCAAACTGAGAAGCGAAGGCGTGAGTGTAGGTGAGTGTTCGAATGAGTTGATCAGAAAGTCCCTCAGCCAGCGAGATGGAACTGTGGACTCAGCAATGCTGAGAACCACCATATCCGGGTGTGTAGAGTTCACCTTGGCCACTTCAGACGCGCCAACTAGCCTCCTCACAAAGCTCGCCATGCCCCTACTAATCAGTGTATAATTTGTATCCCTCCTGCCGAATATCTCCAGGGTAAGTGAACACAAGGGGAGAGTTCCTCCACTATTACTGTAAGGACAGGCACGGTCACAGTTGTAGTGATGGGGACACTCATTTGTGGCAGGGTGCCCTGAAATTCAGAACCGAGCCGTGTTGGGTACGCTGGCAAGACTTGAAATTCCGAGGTCCTCTTGGTTCTAGCAGCAGAGATATTCCTGTGGAGGACAGGGTCTGTAAGGAGGACACCTGGTGATAGGTGCAGAACCTGAAGACAGATGACAAGAAGACATGGCACTGTTTCCCTGGCCAGCTCTGTGGGTCCATGGCTCAGGGAGGAAGTTGTATAAGCCCCAAGGCTTGCAAGTCATTGGCAAATGGACGATTCTCGGTCACTGTTGCTTTGGTTTCCAAAAGCAAAGGACTAACGGGGCGTGGCAGCCCAGCCCTGTTCACTGGCTTTGCTCTGGTGCTGGGAAGGCAAAGGCAGTGATGGGATGCCTTGACTTCTTCAAGAAGCCACGGATTTGGGATCTTGAGAGAGGGTCATTGCCACAAGAGGACAGTGAGGGAGCTCTTCCTCTAAGAAAGAGCCTTCTAGAAATATCGGCCAAGGAAAGGACAGGAGAGCACTTGGGAGATGCTCTGAGCTCCTGCAGATTCTGCACTTGAAAGAAAGCTCAGGGAGAAAGGGGGAAGGGAATGGATACAGTCGTGCAGATAAGAAATACTACAAGGTGAATATTGGTATTTTCTTGACCTCATATTTATCTAAATCCTGGAAGTGCCTACAGGAGTTCAGGTTATCATGCAGAAGGCCTGGTTCTTTCTGGATAAGATAATTTGACTGTCACTGGATCCTTTCAACTGGAACCTGTCTGACTACCAAGCAATGTATTGGGATAGAGTCCAGTGGTCGATGACTCTCCTACAATGGGAGAATTAGATTATCCCAAAGCTAAACATATTTATCCAGTAGCCCATTAAAACCATCACTTGTTCACTTATAATGTGCTGGACAGCAGACAGGAAGGAATGAATGCCAACACAAAGATGAATACCATGTGATATTTACCTCCACGATACTTTGAGGCTAGAAAGTTGACCCTCTGAGGATCTGGAGGGCTGCCATATTGAAGCTTAGTGTTCCATTTAGTCATCATGTCAAAAGGCCAAATAAGTAGCATATGGTTGAAATTACAAGCAGGCAGATCATATTTCAATGTAATAAATTCTTGCCAGCAGGAAAAGTGAGCCAATCGGAGAGAGGCTCGCCATTCCCAGAGGCACTGAGGCAAAAGCTTGTCAACAAATATATCATGTATCACTGAAGAGCTGAGCTTTCCAAACATAGATTTAGAAATAGTCTTAGCCTAATTTTCATAGAATTTATTCTAAAATTAAATTTGTTCTAGACAATTGAGTTAATACAGGCTTAGTTGTAAAACTAGGCTTTTTTTTCGGAGAAAATTTAATAAGCCAATCTTGAATGAGTTCGTTTTACCCAAGTGGACAAGTTAGTTGGGTATCAAAAAATCTGTAAAATATTAGAATGTATGCAAAACATCAAGCCTTGGTTTATGATGTAGCTAGAGGTACCATATGACACCAGTCACACTTATTCTACTCCAGTTTAGTTAGTGTGAGTGGCCCTGGCGTCTGAGGTCTTAGTTCACGTTAACATACACTGAGGATCACGAAAAATGCCTTCCTTGAGATTTTAAAGGCAGTCTATGGAGTATAACAGTACCGCCTTTTCAGTGTGGCACCTGACTTGCTTCATAATTGTTCCCATCTATAGAACATTCTTTATTCTCTTGGCAGGGAGCCCACCACCTGACCAATAATAGTTCTTAAATCTCCCACATCCCCATGAAATGACTATTTTATTGATAAGGAAAACTGAGACTCATAGACACAAAGACCATTTCTTAAGTCAAAAGAGCAAAACCAGAACAGTGGGTTTTGCAGCAATCACAGACCCCTGCCCTGTGACCTGGGGGGAGAGGAGGGCTGGGTTAATCTGGGAGCAGAAAACTGCTCCGTGGTCTAGTGAGACCTGGCTTAGTAAGAGACTGAACACTCTCTGTATGAAGCTAAAAAAATTCTCAAAGATTAAGTTGAGAAGAATCTTAAAGTGAAGATACTGCACTCTGGGGAGCCTACAGAGCAATAGCCAAAAACCATACAAGGGTCAAAGCCAAGGGAAGGTTTGAGTTCTGAGATGACATGAGAGAGCCATCTATGGGGCTTTGAGATGCCATTGTGTTGATCAGAACATGGAAATCTAGTCTATGGCTCCTACTAAAACGATATCTGTAAAGAGAGAAGCAACAGAAGAGAGATATGAGCCACCCTCCATCTGGTCAAAAAACTCTTGGCAGGCTGAGCGCAGACCCGTGCCTGACTAGTCCTCTACTGAGTTATCCCAATTCCTGGGGCCGAAGGCCGCACAGGAATTTCACCCACTGTCTTTGGAATGTCACGTTTGGTCTCCATCAAAGTCACAGGCAACTGGTAGGCAATCTATGGCTGTGTATCTTTGCTCTAAAACTCTGGGCACATTTTGAACTCTTCTTTACTTCTGATACCTGGAGTGATTCTATGGGAAAAATGGCCTGAGGGCATCTAGACTCCAGAAGAGAGTCTGGAAATGTTTCCCAGAAAATAGGATGCTGTTTAGGGGGACCAAAGGGCATGACCCAAGACAGCAGTGTGTGTCTTTCACAGAGTATGCTCCTGTCCTAATGTGAGGTTGGTGGCTTTAGAGCAGTTAACAGGGATGTCTCCGTCAACTACAACAGCCCCTACTATGCTAATTTCTGCAGTCTGAGCATTTTCTCATTACCTTCACTCTGGGAACCTGGGAGTTCCCTGAGGGTAGGAACTTTCTGAATCTCTTCCTCTCCTGCTATTCTCCGCATCAGTCTTGACGCAGAGATGGCAACCCAAGAGTATTAGTGGATTCCTTGTGGCTGCAACCAATTAATTCATTCGCCTCTTCCCTAATTGCTGTGGATGAGGCTCTCACTAGCTGTGATTACAAACTGCTCAACCTAGTTGACAAGACCCAATCAAGAAATTAAAATAGCGATTTGGCTTGTAGTACATGAGGCACAATTAATTCCTGTATGCATATATGAATATTTTTGATGTCAGCAGGAACATGAGCAGCCCTTCCATCATGCCTGTTCACCCTCCAGTTGCCAGGAGATGCTGCATACTTCCTGCATTGTTGCATTGTCCCAAGCTCCAGCCTGATGGGAAGGGAAGGAAATGCCTGCCAAGTGTGTCTTGCCACTCAGGAAAGGTATTCTAGCTTCTCATGATTTCTTCACTGCACAATAACCTTTGTACCTTTCCCAGGAAGTAAAAGGCAGAGTAGCAAAGGCTTTTGTGCTCTGTTTCTCCCTACCTGAATTACCAGGGAACCACGCCAGTCAGATGTAAATTATAGCTTCCCATGAAAAGTGGCAACTTTTACAATGGAAGGATTCTTGGGATCTCAAGAATATTACTGTGATTATAGAAGGGTCCACATGTCTTGAAATGTTCTTTTAACATACCCACGGCAAGTCAGAGGTTCTTGAGATTTATAACTCACGTTTCCTTCTCTATATATATGCTTCAAGCTGAAGCATATGGTCTCACACAACTGTGATATTTACGATAACGAATCACAGATGTTTAAATGAGTGTAATCTGAAAACACTCAAATGCTAAGATGCTGCAGTCTTACCGCAAACATTACAAAGTGAGGACCTTTGGATTATGTTGATTTCCAGAGAGTATCAGAAGAAATGTGGCTTTACCCATCTCCAGAAGACATGCAGAAAAGAATGCCTTTCCTCAGACACACTGTTTGAAATAATCATGAAAGTTTGAGCATGTGGATTTACGTATTCTCCTAGACAGTGAACTGTAACCACTTCTGGACACAGGTAGGCATACAGGAAAAGTAGTCTTTTACGTGCACCCATTCCAGGACTCATTATGGAATGGTCATTTTGAAATACAAGAAGTTAAAATGTAGTCCGTCGGAAGGCAGGGAAGGGACAGCCCTTTATCTTCCCATTAGCCACACATAATAATGTATATTTTACCAAGTTTACAAACTATATACATATGTACTTCAGTAGTTACAATTGATTTTGTCTTTTATTTTAAACTTTCCTCACGAGCTCAACACGACAGCACATACTTGTTATTCCAAGTCCTCAGGAGGCTGAGGCAAAAAGACCACGAGTCTGAGGCGAGTCTGGACTACATAGTGAGACACTATCTCAAAACAAATGCCCCCTTTGTCACATCAGGTAGATAGATTCTCAGTGATTAATTTGCAACAAATAAATAGATCAACTACATTGCTTTCCATGGCTTCATTGTATCTCGTAGTGCTGATGTCATACCTGCAAAGCTCCCCACTAATGCTGGATACCTAGGTATTTCCTGTTTCACAATGAGCGGCTGTGCAATAAACAGATACCTTCATTCCTGCCTTTCGGGCGGACATTTGAGTAGTTGAGAGACCCTTCATAACTGGTGCTTCAAATGAAATATCAGGTATAGTTTATGCAGACTCAGGAACCACGCCCCCAAAAGTTTCTTCAGTGTGAACTTGACCCTAAAGAGCTGGGTGCACACTGTCCCTGAATAAATGACTGCTGACGTTGGTGCATTTTGTTTTGTTTGTTGTCAGTCTGATACTGACATTAGGTTGTAGGACACTTGCGTGTTTAAAGAACCACTGCTAACTCTTGCTTTGTACCAGACTACGAACTTTCTAGAAACAGAAAAGCTTCTGGTTGACCATTGTGTCTCCAGGGCTCTGCAGGCACCTGTGCATGTGTGTTATGGAATGAACATTTGTTTGCATAGAGAAGCAGAGAAAGCTTATCTTCCTGCAAGAGAACACAGTCCCTTGTCAGAGTGTTGCTTTCAATAGGACAACTTGTTTTAGATTCTCTGTCCCCATATAGTCTGTTCTTCTAGAGCAGAATGAAACCTTTGGGCCAGCAAGGTCTTTGGCAGTCTGTCAACTCTTGCATGTACCATAACTACAGATCCCGACAAGCTGTGGGGACTCAGTAGATGCTGTCTAAGTACATCAGCTAAAACTGTCCGATGGTATCCACATCCGTATCCATGCTGGTTCCTAAACTGCAAGGAACAGAGTGCAGATCTTAGCTTTCTGCTTCCCTCTTCTCCTGGTCCTGCGAACAGGGAGGGATGTTTAAAGGGAGCTCCCCCTGAAATGCTGAATTTCTCTTCACAGATTAACAACTAGGCAAGTATGGAATGGGGAATTTAAGGCAGGAGAGCACTCTGGTATCCTCTCTAAAGCAGATAAAACTCAGTAGCTGGTCTCATGCTCCTACAGGCTGGCAAGAAGGTCTAAAGTCCACCAAGAGAAACAAACAGCTTGTGGGTTGGCAGAGGACCACACACTACTCTAAATCAGAAGTCAAGGGTCCCCAGCTAGCATGCGGGTTTAGACTGTGACCGGCTTTTGCAAATCAATTCTGTGAGATGATACCACACCGTTTACACGTGAACTTCGCTACTGCACTGCAGTTCTACAGAGGCAGAGTTGAATAGACTTTAAAGAACGGGAAGAGAAGGGAAGAGGGGGAAAGAAGGAGAAATAGGAGAAGAAAGAGAAAAGAAAGAGGAAGAGAAAGAGAAGAAGTAGGGAATGAGGAAGGGGCAGAGGAAGAAGAAAAAAGGACAGAGGGACAGTCTGGCTTGCAAGCCTTAAATGTTTTTTACTTGGTATTTTGCAGAGAGAGGTTGCTGACCCTTGTAGGCCAAGGTCCCATTCTACATACATTCAGGAAGAGCTGTTCTAAGCCATTTTGGTGCACAAGCATGTGAACTCACGTAGGACATAGTTAACATTCTTGGTTTCATGATTAACCACAAAGAATCGACAGAACAGGAAAATGACTCAGATATTCTCACATAAGTGTTCTGCCAATGCACGCATTGCCTTTAATTTTCTAAAATGCAATATGTTGAGAGAAAATTTCCATTCAAAATAGAATCTCAAGAGACTTGGCTTTTTAAATACTCTTCTAAAATCTATTATCAGTCATTAAGTATAGAGACAAGCTACAGAGAAGACAAATTGTCCCCAAGGAGCAGAAGGGTACAATGCATATCTACATATTTATGTATCTAAGACAATAATTTAATTTAATGCTAAGGAACTGCCTGGTTTGTGCTTTTTTATCAAGTTTCTGTGTTTTACTAATTTGTCTTAAAGGTCGGCATCCCACACTGGAAGCACTCCATCATATATTAAGAAGATTTATCATAAAGTTTTGTTCTTTTCTTGTATGTAGTCTGTCATTATTTCCTCTCAAATGGCCAAGAGGGACGGTTTTTCCTCTCTTCTTTAAATGCAACCACTTGACCATTTAGCTTCCTAGAAATCCTAAAGGGAATTACCCAGCCCAAAGGTGAGAAAGCAATAATGATTTTTTTCTCTCTGATGAGGGCTTGGATCATTAGCAAAATAGTCAAGTACCATCTCTGTGAAGAAAGGAGCAAACAGAAGGGGGGAAAAAAACCAAATGTCTGAAAGCCAAAACCATTCAAATTGCTTGAATGTCTCCAGGAAGTTAGGAGCTAGAATACTGAAAAGAAACAGCCACCATGGATAGCAAGTACTTCCAAACCCAGTGAACCCAGAGAAACAGCCCATTTAAGCTATGGCCCAAATCCTCTCTATAATTCCACATGTTCGTGTTGACCGCTTTCCTGCATTGGTCTTTAATGACTGTTCAGGAAAGCACCATGGAACGAGCTCTTCTCTCAACATTCAAATACTTTGGAGTAACACGTGTGCCATTCTGGGCTGGGGACAAGCCCAGAAGTAAAACATGGTGATCTAACCCCAGTAGGAGGGTGTACCATGATAGAAAAAACACAACAACTTATTCCGTCATTAGCAATGACTGAGTTTGTCGGTCACACCTTCAGGAATGCAGGGCTTGCTAAGTTAACCTGCCTGACCCATGACAGAGGCAAACTGAACTAAAAGGGAGACGCCTTGTCTGGTGGAGTTTGGGTTTGTGGATATTAGAGGGTAAAGTGCAGGGCTTGCTGCAAAGCTTTAGGGAATGAAAGAGGTACACGGAAGAGAGGAACACGGCAGAGAGGAACACGGCAGAGAGGAACACGGCAGAGAGGAACAGTTCAGACACACAGCGCTGAGAGACAGAATGGGGGATGGAGTAAGAGAGGGGAGGTCGGGAAGGTGGTAGAAGATGGCTCGTGTGCCTGCTGGGGAACTATGCTTTACATGAATGTGTGTGTGCGTGTGTGTGTGTGTGTGGTGGTTTGAAAGAAAATGGTAACCAAAGGGAGTAACACGATTAGGAAGCATGGCCTTGTTGGAGGAAGTGCATCACTGTGGGGGCAGGCTTTGAGGTCTCGTCTCCCAAGCTTCACTCAGTATGACAGTCAGTAGTAGACTTCCTGTTTCCTCTGAGTCAAGACATTGGAGTCTCAGCTACCCCTGCACCATGACTACCTGCTTGCCACCATGCTCCCCGCCATGATGATAATTGACTGAACTTCTGAAACTGTGAGTCCTCCTCTCATTAAATGTTTCTTTATAAAAGTTACTGTGGCAAGATCTCCTGAAAAAAAAATGGGAGTGGGAGGGGGAGAAGTGAGAGGGCAGGAGAGGGAAAGGGGAGAAGGGGAGGGAGAAGGAAAATGTGGGGAACAGGATGCTCATGAAGGGGGAAGGACAGAGTTGGAGAGAAAGGAAAGAGATATCTTGATTGAGGGAGTCATTAAAGAGTTAGCAAGAAACATGGCATTAGGGAAATTCCTAGGAATCCACAAGGATGACCTCAGCTAAGACTCTAAGCAACAGTGGAAAGGACACCTAAACTGGCCTTCTCTGTGATCAGATTGATGACTACCTTAATTGTCCTCATGACCTTCATCAAACAACTTATGGAAGCAGATACAGAGACCTCAGTGAAGCACCGGGCTGAGCTTCCAGACACCAGTCCAAAAGAGGGAGGAGTGATAATGTGAGCAAAGGGGTCAAGACCATGACGATGATACCCACAGAAACAGCTGGCCTGAGATAGTGAGAGTTCATTGGCTCTGGACTGATAGTGGGGGAACCTGCACAGGACCAAACTAGGCCCACTGAATGTGGGGGACAGTTGTGAGGCTTGGACTGTCTGGGACCACTGGCAATGGGACTGGGATTTATCCCTAGTGCTTGAAATGGCCTCTTGGAGCCCATTCTCTTTGGAGGAGTACCTCGCTCAGCCTAGATATAGGGGGGAGGGCTTTGATTTTGCCTTGAAGTGAAGTGTCAGACTTTGTTGGCTCCCTGTGGAAGCCTTACCCTTTCTGAGGAGTGGATGGGTGGGGGAAGGGTGGGGTGGGAGGAGGGGAGGAAGTGGGAACAGGGATAGCTGTGTAAAACGAGAAAAGACTATTAAAAAATTCTTAATAAAAAAGTTGTTGTGGTCATGGGTGTCTCTTCACAGCAATAAAAAACCCTAAGATATGTGTATGGGGTGTGTGTGTGTGTGTGTGTGTGTGTGTATGTACGTACATATCAGTGTGTTTATTGAACAACTTAATATAGGAACTATGCTTTACTCTGTCAGTAACCCAGGTTGAACAAACAAATAGTCTTTCAGACATGGGAGCCACAGGCAAGGGGGACAGGGAAGACATAAAGGCCCCAGTGATTCATATACATCAGGGAAGGCTGAGACCCCTCCACTTACAGGAGTAGGATGCTCACCTTCATTGTAAGCATCCCTATGGGAGCACAGTAGGCCTATGAGTATCTGATTTATATTTAGTGTTTATCCAGCTCTTTTCCCAGCCAGACACTGTGTACAACACGCATCATGTTACCACCTCATCAGTTTCTCACAACAATGTGGGATCCTAATGTACTTCCCCATTTACAATGGATAAACAGAGCCTGAAGGGAAACAAGGAGACAGATATAGAAGATCTTGAACCAGACCTGTGTGGCTTTGCAGCTCACACCTTTTCTCTCCCCTTTACTTGGCAAACTTAGTTCTACCTCTGTCCATTGGAGCATTTAGTGGCTTTGGTCAGGGAATCAATACCTTAGAAGATGATGACAGTGTTGCCTGGTAGGTGGTAAGCAGGGTAGACATGGTAACCTGATGTGGTTTCCCCTCTGTATGCTGTGAATACCATTGGTTAATAAAGGACTGCTTTGGACCTTTAGCAGGGCAGGACTTAGCTAGGCAGGGAGAACTAAACTGAATGCTGGGAGGAAGAAGGCAAAGTCGGAGAGAAACCATGCGCAGAACTTTATTCGGTAAGCTATGGCCATATGGCCACAGATTAATAGAGATGGGTTAAATTAATATGTAAGAACTAGTCAATAAGAAGCTAGAGCTAATGGGCCAAGCAGTGTTTTAAATAATATTGTTTCTGTGTGATTATTTTGGGGCTGAGCAGCCGGGAACCAATAAGCAACCTTCCTTCAACAGGAACCAAGTACACTGAACAGAATTAAGGAGTCATTCAGTTTGAACTTGAGCCACAAAAGCTCCACAAAGGAGAGGAAAAGCATTTTCTTGAAGGATAAGAGGAAGCAGAACTGTTTCTACTAAAGTTAAAATGAACGGGGTCAATTTTACCATGGGCTGCGTCTGTTTCCTTGCTCCTAAATTGCCCCCAATCCCCTGCACATGAAGCATGTCCGTAACCTGGAAGGGCACCACAAGAGCCTTCAGCCTGCTTGGCAGCAGGTCCACCCACAAAGTGAAGCCTTTGAACAATCCCAGTAAGGACAAGACAGTACACATTTCAAACCAGGAAGGGAAACCAGGATAGCAGAAGTGAAACTTGTACAGGAACAGAGTGTCTCTTGAACTCATGTGCCCAGAGAGATGAACCTGGAGAAAGCATGAAAACAAAGACTCTGCCTTGTGGTTTGTGCACTTGGATTAAAACCAGCATAGAAGCCAAAAGACCCCAAGCCTTCATTACTGAGAGTTAATTGCTTATCTCACATGAAAACTTTTCCCCAGTGCTGGCAGGAGGGCGTTTAACTGGAAATAGTTGTCAGCTCCAGATCTCCATTTGTCCTGTGAGAACAGGATGGGATTGATTTAGACCAGGGAATGGAGCCCCTGGGCTAGTAATATGTGTACCCTTAGGAGTTTGTAGTTCCTAAGATTCTCAAGCTGCCTTCTGAGTCCTACTATATCAGAAGCTCCGGGCGGAGCCCAGCAACCTGTGTTTGTGCACAGGTACAATGATACTTGATGAAGGTTGAACATTGTTAATGGGTAAATCCAAAACAAAAGAAAACAAAACCACAATACTGCATGAGGTCTGTGACACATGACCTTAATAGAAAGGTATACAGTTTTGGAGATGGCTTAGGGAGTCAAGGATTTGTTGGGCAAGTGTGAAAACCTTAGTTCAAATCGCCAGAACCCATGTAAAATCTGGATTTGATATTGTGTCTATAATCCCAGAGTTCCTAGGGAGAGTAAGGAACATAGAAAGGAGAATCCCTAGAAGTGTGTGCACCAGATAGCCTGGTGTACGGCAGTACCATACAGCAGAGGGGCTGCCCCAAGCAAAGTGGAAGGGGAGGCCCGACATCTTAAGATGCTTTCTGACCTCCACATGCCATGGGTGCACACACCCACACATGAGAGAGAGAGAGAGAAAGAGAGAGAGAGATTTTATAAATAAATAATATAGATACACAAAGATGGCTGGGTAAAATTAAATTCAGGGGGCTAGAGAGATGGCTCAGTGGTCAAGAGAACTTGCTGTTCTTGCACAAGGCACAGATGCAGTCCCCAGCATCTAAATGGTGACTAATCAGCATCCATAATTCCATTTCCAGGGGATTGAGGACCCTATCCTGGCTTCTGAAGGCACCAGGCACACAGGTGGTGTGCATACATACATGCAGGAAAAACACTCATACATGTACATAAAACAAATAGATCTCTGAAAAGAAAATAACATAAAAGGAGTATATGAAACAGAAAAGAACCTCATGTTTAAAGACGAGCTCTGTCCCCAAGATGTGTCAGTATGAATATGTAGATATTACCCAAATCTGAAACCTGAGACTCCTCTGCTGGCTCTAGACATTTCAGATAAGAGACCATCAAGCTTCCAGGGGTAAGCTCCAGAGAATCTCTGCCCAAGTTTGAACATGAAGTGTCCCCCACCGAGTCCTGTATTCGAAACACTCTTTCTCCAGCTGCTGGCATTGATTTGGGGGGTTGTGGAGATGTTAGTGGGGGGCAAGCTGGAGAAAGTAGTCCCCAGGGAGCATGTCTCAATGTTTTATAACCATGCCCTGCTCATTGGCCCATCCTGACTTACTCCAATGTGAGCAAGCAGCTTCACAGTCCTGTCACACAGACAAGAGTCATCCGGGCTGCTATGCCTTCCTGCTATGATGGATTGGATCCTCAAATTATGAATCAAATAAAAGCCTTCATCAATCTCGTTGCTTCTTGTCAGGCAAGTATTCTGAGCAGTGAGAAAAGAAACCAATACATCTCTTACAGCTACACAATGCATTACATCCGTGAAATAAACACTCAAGGCTAACTCTGAACTATTTGATACTGGTTTATTTTTATTACACTAACTTTAAAACAATTAAATTACATGTATTGATTTATTTGTGCATGTGTGTGTGTGCACATGCGCATTCTTATGTTTGTGATATGGTCCAAGTGTGGTGGTCGGAGGACAGTTTGGAGAATTGGTTCTCCTTGTAGATTCTAGGAATTGAACTCAAGTCTCCAGGCTTGGTTGCAGTTTCCTTTACCCACTAAGATATCTCTCTGGCCCTTGATATTAGCATCTTAAAAACACTGCCAGTTACATATACAGCATCATATCAGCTTTGGAGTCAGAGTGATGTCAGGCTGAGATGTGAGGACACCCCCTCCTTTTGTGAAGGCTTTTGCTTGGAAATCTCTGACCTTCAATTTCCCACTCTGAAAAAATGGAAATAATGATACCCATTACCTAAAATTGTCTCCAGCAAACAAAAGAGAACCAGAAGAGCATCTATCTGTTCCATAGGCAGACAATGTGAAATAGTTGCAGGTATAGTTTTATTAAACTAATTGTCTCGACCACATCAGTTTACAGCCTTTCTCCTTTAATAAATATCATACTCTAGGCAAATGAAAATACAGCTCTTATTGATCTGCTCTACTTAAATGGAGAGAGCTGTTTTTCTGCAATACTATTAGGGGAAGTACATATGTCTCAGAAGATGCAACATAATGGATGCTAATGTGAAAAGGTCCCATGAAATGTCCTCTAGTTGCTCATTCTTTTAAGTTGGATAGGCAGGCAGTAGAAATATATGAAATGATCAGGATGGAGAGAAAGGGGGAAAAAGAGAGAAAGGCTCATCCCAATCCATGTCACTGTCATCATCTACCTGGACCACTGCAGGTGGCTTCTTACTGTGGTATCAACAGGACAAGGACAAGTCCAGATTCGGCTTTATGTCAAAGTTTGAACTCCAGCTTAACGGACTCTACATGGCTCACTTCATGATATATTGATCTGGCCTTCACTCAGTCACTCAGGCCCACCCACATCCCAGCTCTCCCTCAGATTCCCAGAATCCTCCTTCCAGTCTCCAGGCCCTTGTATTTATTGGTCTCTCTGCCCTCAATGTTCTTGTCCAGAATTTCCAGGGCCTCATTTCTATCACTTATCAATATTCTTCATGGATCTGCACAAAGCATCCTTTCTTTAAGTTATCATTTAGCATTCCATCCATCATCCCTTGGTATTCCTCTGTATCTTTGTCTCTTTGATATTTCCCAGCATCAGAATAAACCTCACAATTCTGAATACCTTTCACTAGAGCATAAGATCAGAGTTTCCAAGGGTTTGGAGCAGAGTGTGATATTTTAGCTCTCTATGCATGTTGAGTTGACCAAGGAATGGATTATTTTTCTCCCTTCATACACTTGTAAGTCTTGTCGGCCATTAGTCACTTATGATGAAGAAGAGACAAGAAGGTATGTGGATAGGATCAATGGAAGAAAAAGAAAACACAGAACGACAGTTTAATTTTTGCTGTGGAAAAAAAGAAATAAGTCAAATGGGATTCATCAAGTGTTGAGCTTTCTTTTTATTGATGATCATCTAGATCATCCTTAGGAGGGCTAGGGAGACGGTTGGATGGCTTAGCAGTGGGAGGCTGATATCACAGCACAGCTAGGTCACATCATGATGTCATGGCATCACTCCAACAGTAAAGACTCAAGGCTACCCAGCACCAGCTTGACCAATGTGGCCAACAGACACTACCCCTGGCGTCTCCCTATCACTACCAGCTTTGTTGTTCATCTCAGGCTATGCCACATCCGAACACCCTGCGGCAGGAATGCAGAGGGAGTCAACTCCCTTTAGGAAAGTCTCACCATAATTCTGGAATTTCCTGCCTTCAACTCACGAATCATCCTCTCTCCTCTCTATGCAAGTTTGTCCATAAAACAAGCTCTCTAAAATCCCACCCAATGTAACTCTGTCCAGGAGTCTGGATCTACCTCTTGGGTATTTTTCTACTCTGCAAAGAAGCTTTCCACCAATCCCTTTCTTTGTCTCATCTCTGATTCTTTTATCTCTGAGTATAAGAAAGTCTCAGTCTTATCTGTGTTTGAGTTTCCCACAAACTTCAACCAGTGGCAATAGTCTATTTTCCAGATGGTAAGTCACCTTTACCAGGGGAGCTGTAGAGGAAGATCTTATCGGCCTAAAGCTTGGCATCCACGGTGCCAATGAACAAGCTAATCTCCACTTGGATCTTCAGCTTCCACATCTGCAAGGTGGGCTTCATGTTACTAGAGACAATTCCTGGGACCTCAGCAATGATGAACTGAAACTGCTTGCTTGTCACTGTTGGGTGCAGAGGAAGGGGGCCTGTGGATGCCATAGTGTTCTCATTAATGAAAGTTATTTCATTACTTGAGACTGGGTATTTTTGGAAACACAAACCAAATACAGGACTTTAGTGCTTAATAAATGTTGCAACCTCAGAAGCTAGACTTATTCTGTTCTGACTTGGCCATCCATAATCTTGGAATAAAACTGGGGCACAAAATATAATTGCCACAACATTGAAAATAATCAGGTTTTAAGCATCAATAAAGATGCCCGGCTTCTCACAAACTCTCCCGAGTT
>LOEQ01000003.1:1550830-1564973 GCA_001685075.1 Bramus lutescens
ATTCTAGCCAGTGAGTGGTGGAAAATGACGAGCTGCTGGCTCATCAGGTTATGATGAATATGTCACAGGGAGGAAAGCCTCTCTTGGGTAGAGGAGAGCTCTTTTTTGGAGCCTTGTATGTAGCCCCACAAAGAGAGAGATGGAGCAGACCAGTGTATTGTGCTTGGGTTGCTAAGTGACAGCCAAACCCAGAGACCCATGCTGAGGCCAGAGCCAAAGGCAAGTCCAGCACACACCTCACAGTATTCAATAGAACTAGTGATGGGCAACTGAAATTGAAGTAGGCCTTTGCTTAGTGGTTGATTCATGCCAGAAAGGCAATATTTTATACTGGACAGCTCTTTCCAATAGATTACAAAGCAGGTAATTCATCCAATGGATTCCTTCCTCTTGGGAGTGCTTATGGGATGCATCAGTATTTGTAAAAATAAAAATAAATCTAAAAAGATAAAGCAATAAAAAGTCAAGGAAGAACAAACCCAGAGAAGCTGAATTATTATAGTGCTGATAATTACAGCGGAATAAGGCCTACTTTTGGGAAAATGGCAAGGCAGCTGGTCACAGAGGTATCCTCTGGGAGACTGGAGGTTCTTTCTATAATCACCTACTGAGCAGCCACTTTGTACCAGGCATATTGCTGGGCACCTATGACTCCATAGTGAGTTAGTGTGCTCTAAGTCCACCAAGCTGAGATGTTGCCAAATATCCCTTCTTATGCTCTACATGCCCCCTGCCATGAGGTGAAGTCACACCAGGTCTCCCAAGGGTTTGGGTAAGGTAATGAGGAGAGGGCTAAAATATGGCTAATGGGCACAGCCATGACCAAAGCACCATTAGCCTCAATAGAGTCATCAGATTTATAAATTGGAATATGTATCTTTCCCTCTCAAACTCAACCACCAAGTCTTAAGTACTTCAGGAGCTCAGCTATGCTTCCCCACAGAACAGGGTGAGTTTCTTTTTTGCTATGACAAAGGCATCTTTCACCTCCCCTTTCTTCATATTCAGAAGCAGTTCTCTTTGACACCAGAGTTCCTGGGGTTCCTATGTGTCCTCCAGAACTCAGAAAGCACTGGGGTGAAAGGGCTCTGACTTGATTTCTTTAAGAATTCCTCTTCCAGCAGGTGAGAAATGCAGCAAGCAGCACTCCTTACTGACCTCGGTCATGAGCACATGCCTCCAGGCATGCTCCCTTCCCATCCCCCAGAAGGCACATGCACAATGCCAACACAGGTGCCCTGACTTTGCCAGTGCCTCTTGCAGCACCATAGATAGTGGAGAGTTGTGACAATTGCTCCCTGAGCACCAAGCTAAAGTAGTGATTAGGGCATTTAGCTAATAGCTAGCGAGCACATAGTGTGTTCTGAGCGCTGAGGAAAGTGCTCCCTACAACAATAGCAGAGCAGAGTTCCTCAGAAGAAAAGACTCCAGTAAATTGACCCAAGATAGCTCAACTCTAGCCCCTGTGGGCTGGGCAACCTTTAGTAATCCATTTCACCCCTTGCTTTTCTTTCCTGAGCTTGCTTTTCTTTCTTCTGTCCTCCTCTTTCTCTTCTTCCTCCTCCCTCCTTCCTCCTCATTTTCTTCCTCTTCATATCTCCTTCCTCCCCTTCTCCCTTTTCTTTCTCCTCCTCTTCATCATTTTCTTCCTCTTCTCCCTTCTCCTGACCTTTCTCCACTTCTCCTCCCAGGGTTGTGCTGCAGCTCAAGTTAGCAACAAATTCCCCATTCTCCGGCCTTTGACCCCAGTCACTGGGATAACAGACATGCACCACCATGACCTTAACCTATTGATTCCTCAACTGTTTCTCTGAAGAATGGGAATGACAGACCTATCTGGAAGAGCTATTAGAAATCCATGAGCTAAGACATGTGCTTGAAAGCAATCAGTGGGGAACAAGTTGAACATGAGTGTTAGCTATTATGAATATCTCACTTGGTATTTTAATTTGCCCAGGAAGAAGGGCTCTTATCCTATTATAGAGCCTGGAAAAGCGGGCTTCTGAACAACAGAATAGCTTTACTTTGCTTTCGTATTATTAGTGTTTGTGCTTATATAGACATGGTCCTGTCTTGGCACACACATTAGGGTCAGAGGGATTCTTACTGGAGTCTGTACTCTTCTTCCACTGTTGGTCCTAGGGAGTTAAGTCACTGGGCTTCCAGTAAACACCCTTTTCCCCTGCCCCCGAACCATCCCCATGATCCATGAAAACCCACTTCACAATCACTCATGAGGTAAGCAGCGGGGCGGAGATCTTACTTTGGGGAGTTCTAATGTCCCTCATCACCATCCAGCACAACAAAATAACTGCTGGTGACATCAGTGAGTATCAGTACAGAAACAGGAGTGGGCATTTTCTAGAATCCGGGGTAATCTGCTTATTTTATTTTTCATTTAAACCACAAGGTTTTCAAATTGAGCTGCTCGGTAAAATCATAAGGAGTGAGAAGGGTTGATTATGGTTTAACTCAGAGTTGTAGCTCTTCCCTTCAGGCCCTTTCTTCAGGATCCACAATGAAATATCCAGGCATGGCCATGGTTTCTTGGATGATTCAGAGAACCTGCTGTGTGGGGCAAGGAGCCCAGCTAGAAGTTGAATCCACCCAATCTCTGAGGTGTGAGATCTTATAGGTCACACACACACACACACACACACACACACACACACAGATGATCCCCACCTGTCCTAGCTATGTTCTTGTTGCTGTGATGAAATATCCTGAGAATGGCAAACAAAGGGAGAAGGGAGGGAGGGAGGGAGGATTTAGGTTCATAAATCAAGGCACAGTCTGACATAATGGAACAGTGATGGTGGTATCAAGATCTTGAAGCACCCAGGAAAAAGGACCAATGCACGCTAGTGCTCAGCCAGATTTCTCCTTTTTTAGTCCAGGACCCCCGTACAGGGAATAGAGCTACCCACATTCAGAGGTATTTTTGCTACTCAAGTAACCTAATCAGGATAACCCCTCCCAGGTGTGCCAACAGACTTGCCACTTTGGTGGCTTTAGATCTTGTCAAGCTGACAACAAAAATTAGCCACCACATCACCCATGGCAGAAAGCCCTTTGCCCCCAAGTCAGAGGTGTCCCAGCTACCTGTGATATGAGACACACAGAGGAAAAGCTCTCTTCATGTTAAACTATTGTTGCTGTTTAATGGCCTGCCCCTGTGGGTCTTCTGGCTGACTGCATGGGGAACAGATCCATTTCCTCTTGAATGGAGCCTCACACGCAAAGGCAGCTGAACTCAGAGCCATGCACACTGGAGTGAGCACAGACGTTTGTCCCTGCTCTTTGGGGTAGGCACATTCCCTCCTGCACACACCCCTGCTGAACTCCTCCCAGATCTCTAGTGGATTAACTGTCAATTGATGTCAAGCATGACATCACCGCACAGCAGTCCTGTCTCACAGATCCTTTGTTGTTTCTCAAACATCTCATTTTCCTCCCACTGTCTTCTCCTGGTGCCAGGAAGTTTGCAGCATGGCCTGATTCCCTTCCTGGCAACTGTAAACTCTCCGCATCTTCCTGGAACCAGAGAGCCTGAGGGAAGTTGGCTTCATCATCAGGTCTTGACTCTAAACTTTGAATTTCAAACATGTATTATGTTATTATAGAGCTCCAAGAAATAGGGGTAAATTGCAATTAAAAGACAATTATTTCATCAGGGGAGAAGCCTGAGTGGAAGAAAAGGCCAGCAAGCTGTGAGAACCTGATCTCATGAGATCAAGATGCCAAGTCTATTGAATGACAGGAGAATGGGAAGAGGCTTTTTTTTAGGCCTTTAGGTCTTATAAGATGGTGTAACAATTCTAGACCCTAGAAGCAGATCACAAGAACACTGAACAGTCTTAGACCCGAGAAACAGATCCCAAGACCACTGAACAGTCCTAGACCCGAGAAACAGATCCCAAGACCACTGAACAGTCCAAGACCCGAGAAACAGATCCCAAGACCACTGAACAGTCCTAGACCTGAGAAGCAGATCTGCTACAGTTTCCCTAACTTTCTAAGTTGCTGGTGAGAGGACCTAATGGAAAGAATGCTTTGGGTTAAGATCAGAGGAGGAAATAAAAGTCTTATAGCTAGGTAAGGGAGAAGTCAACACATCCTTATCTCCAGAATTTGATCTGTATCACTTACGTGTCCTTACTGTGAAGAACCACCATGACCAAAGGCAACCTATAGAAAGGGGCTTCTCTGGGGCTCATGGTTCTGGAAGAAGATTCCATCATGGTAGGAGAAGCATGGAGGTACATAGCTGGAGCATATTCAACCACAGTCAGATGACAGCAAGAGCAAAATTAGAAGTGGGGTGATCCTATAAACTCTTGAAGCCTGCCGCCAGCAAGGCTCCCTCTCCTAACAGTTCAATAAACTGCCCCCAAACAGGGCCACCAACTGGAGACCAAATGTTTAGAATGCCGGGCTTATGGGGGACTTTTCTCACTCAAAACACTACATCATCCCCAAAGGCCCACGAGCAAACTCTCAGAGCTGATAAACAGTTTTAGCCAAATGGTATGACACAAAATTAATATATAAAAACTGTTATCCTTCCTACATAACAATAGTAAACACATTGATAAAGAAGCCAGGAAAATAATCTCCTCCACAATGACCTTAATCATAGGAGTGAAAGAATGCTACTATGGATATTTTTTAAATACTGAAGAAACAGACAGAGACTCCAGAAGATGGAAAGTCCTCCTGTGCTCAAGGCCTGGAAGAATAAGTATAAAAATAGCTACTCTACCAAAAGTAATTTGCAGATTGAATGGAATTCCCACAAAATTCTAATGACATTATGTATAGAAATAGAAAAAAAGTCTTAAAATTCATATAGAAGCACAAAACACTCTGAATAGCTCAAGCAGTTCTCAGCACAATGAATGCTGCTAGAGGCATCACCATACCCAATTTCAAGTTATACTACACGGCCATAGTGACCAAGCCAACTGGTACTTCTTCAATGGCACGGAAGAGTGCACTCAGCCATAAGCTCATCCAACTATAGTCACCTGATTATGTTTAATGAAGATGCCAAAAAAAAATTCACTGAGAAATAGCAGTCTCTTCAACAAAATAGTGCTGGATAAAAGCCTACTCGGCCCAAATACTCCATGTATTTTAGCAAGCTGGAGGTAGCCAGCAATCAGCCGTGCTCTTTGTGACAGGGGTATCTGCAAAATATATTCTCATGGCTTCTGCACTTGGCAAATGCAAAGGATTGGAAGGAGTCTTCTAGTCCTCCATAAATACAAAAAGACCCAGAGAAACCTGAAGTATCTGTTGACTATGCTAATCCCAAAAATTCACAGAGAAAGACCACCAACCTAAATTATTAGGGCCAAATTCATCAAAGAAAGCAAGCTTTTTTATTCCTGTACATGAGAAGCCTCTCCTTAAAGACAGGGCTCAAGAAAATAGCACTGAACACGAGGAAGACAGGATTTTTACAGCTCAGGGGTTGGAGGTTTCCACATGGGGATTTTGGCAGGCCAAATAGTTAGGGTTACAGGAGCAGAACATCATAATGGCCCCCTTAAACTAAGACATGATTGCAAGGTGGTCATAACAAGGAAGTTATATCAACAGGTATTCATAACAAGGTAGTTATGTCAACAGGTAGTCATGGTAAGGTAGTCATGACAACCTTTTATAATAAAATTAGGGTTGCAAATGGTTATAACTTTTAAAACAAAGGCATGGTTGCTATTTCCAGGAACAGGCGGTACAGAATCACTTGTAGTTAAAGTTACAGGTGGGGCATAGCACCATCATTGAGAAACAGAGGTTTAATTATAAGCAGGAAAGAGCTTCATTTGTCTTTGCTATATAATAGCTTTTAAGCCCAAGATGGAGGCAGGCAGGTTCATCAGCTGAAGTTTATCAGGTGAAGGCAAGGAATAGGTTATGGGATTTAGATGAGTTTCCGTGAATCGGTGGAAAGCATCCTTGAGGATGACCTGTGGAGGCCTCAGGAGACTTGAGACTGACACTAAGCTGCCCATCAGGAAGAGAAGTCTGCACCGATGTGACCACCGAAGGCAGAGTGTCTCAGCCAGTCACACAGAGAAATGATGTAAAGAAAAGTCTGTCCTTAAATTAAGCCTAAAGAAGGCCTAGAAAAGCTGGGGTTCTAATTCTTGCGTAACCTGCATGATCAAGCTTACATGGGTAGAAAGTTATTTTCAGGTAGAACTGAGGCCACTAACCAGGGTACCTGGAGGCACACCAGATCATTAAAATGGTGGGTTCAGAGTCATCCTGAGGATCCTATGAAAGAGATTCATAGGCAAGACAGGTCTGAAGGCTCCCTGCCGCTGAGTTTGACCATGGAGGACGAGTCTCTGAGCCACACTGGACTCTAAAGTCAGAAAAGGCTAAAGGTGACTCTTTCCTAGAGCTTGCTTATTCTTTGACTTTTAGCCCAGTAAGACTTACTTAGGACTTCTGACTGCCATAACTGTATAATAATGCATTTGTAATGTTTTGAACCTCAAAGTTTAGGGTAATTTAATAACATAGTAACAGACGCCTAGAAACTGGCAGTTTATAGACACTGACTGCATCAGCTATTTCCCAGAGCTATTCCAATAATTCTATGAGCTATGAGCTGACTCCCTTTATACCCTACACGACATTTCTGTCCCCATTTTGCAGATACATAAGTCAGGATCAAAGTTTCCTAATGCATTGCCTATTATCTCCCAGGCTGGTGAGAGCTAAAGAAGGAAGGTGAGTCAGGATGACATCGTTTCTTACATCATGCTCTCTGTAGAGGACAAGACTTGTTTTCCCAGAATGGAAAACAGCAACAGGCTTCAGGTAGGAGGAGGGGACACACACTATACCACGAAGCCCACAGGAGGCGTGCTTAAGGGAAAATGGGGAGGAAGGTTAAGTCCAGTGTGGAAGTTCAGAGATTAGGGTAGCCTTGCTGTGAAGCATTCAGGAGAAGCAGCAGCAGCCTTGGAGGTTATCAAAATGGAAGAAATGGGCCAGAATACTGGGGGGGGGNCTGGGGGGGGGGAGGCTCAGTGTTTTGGCAAAGGCCAGTTATGAGCCCATGTAGGGAAAGACATAAAGGTGTAAGAACTCTTGAAGAGAAGGAAGCAGGAGGGGGTCAAATGTAGGAGCTTTTCCTATTCGTGGTTAGAACTTATAAGTCCCTGGTTTTTAACAGGAGGAAAAAATGGAGGGCACCTGGAGATGATGGGATAAGGAGCCAGCACTGACCAGCCTCTCCTAGGGACAGAGAGACTGCCTTGGGAAGTGTGTGGGGCTACACACCTGTATTTGAGGCTTAGGAAGCTGAGGCAGGAAGAGCAAGCATTTGAAGGAAGCCTGGAGTTACTGAGTAAGAATACACTCTCTCATACACATATACTCTCACACACACCCACACACATTCTCTCTTTCTCTTGCTCTCTTCTCCTCTCTCTCTCTCTCTCTCTCTCTCTCTCTCTCTCTCTCTCTCACACACACACACACACACACACTCACACACACAAAACAAAAACCAAGAGTCTAACCTCAGCAAGGAGAGTTTAGAAGCAAGGGCCACCATTCCAGTGGAGAAGGCCACCAATTAGAGATAACCTGCTTTACTAACCACCCTTCAAGATCAGTGATAATAAGAGACTTCATGATTTGAGATCTGTCCAGAAAAAGGTTCAGGGTTGGTAGTATAGCCTGCAGCAAGCCGCGAGACAGAGAAAAGATGAATAAAGCCCACTTGAGGGAATGGATTTATCAGGACACAAACTGTAGTCACAGAAGCCGAGGATTAATTTGGCTTTGTGATATGCCTGAGAATAGCAACACAGAAGTTTCCTGTTATTCTTTCTCTTTGAATCATTTTCAAATGACCAAGTGAAACTAGCCCTGTAGGAATGGATTCCCTCTGAGAGTAGCCTATGTATGTATGCATGTAGGTATGTATGTATGCAGACCAGTCACAGGGGCAGGTCTCCAAGGCTTGGCTTCAGAGACTCCCTTTGTGCTGAAATGGCAGAGGTAGGGTTGTGGGGGTGGGAACAAAGCCCAAGTCATGTTTTGTGCTAGATGGCTAATTCCATAACTCTGAAAGAACTTCAGGACGACTGTCATGGAAACAGCCAGCAAGACGTCCACACACAGGAAATGAAAACACCCTTTCCTTGTAGGGAATTCTCTTCCAGTGAATGCTTAGCCATGGATCCAACCTTTAGACAGATGTTGCCTTGACTTTATAAAATCTAACATTGAAAGACAAGGAACCCAAGATTTTTAAATGATGCTTTCCTGTGGTTTTGTTGAGGACAAGAATGCTGGTTTGGTGTGGAGAAATTGGCTTAAGGGAGCCACTGAAACCTTTCCAACCTCAGCTGTCACTTCCACAGAAGGTGGAGGCCACACCCTGCTATCCTACAATGGGAGGAGTGGAAGGCGTTTGGTCTTAGAAGTTCAGTGCCGTGTTACTATTGAATGATTCCCAAAAAAGTCACGTTCATGTCAGTTTTAAAATACATTTCTTAGTCACCCCAGAAGTGTCAGCCTGGGTTTTATTTAGCCATCTTGTGTCTAGCATGTGACACATAAGAACTATTTCGGACAGCTCCCATTTGTCCCTCCACCCCTCTCTATCCAGCTTTGGTCCTAGACACTGGCTCTTTGGCTTCATTCAGCCTGTCTTTGAACCTCTGACTTTGATAAGCAAGATAAATTCATGCTTGGAGAAGTCAAGGATAAAAATAAATTTGGCTACGTCCTTCCCTCTCTCTGTTTGGTTCTGAGCCCTGACTGTGTTTCCAGACTGAAGGTGACAGTCCCACTCCCTAGAATTTTAGGGAAGGCTTCCTCCCTTTCTTCCTCCTCCAGGCTGATAAACCCCAGGAATTGAGAGCCTTCCTATACTTTGCCCCCACATTTATCTTCTTCTTGATTCAATGCCCTATCAATGATCAAACTGAGGACATTTCCTACTGGTACTCCAAGGTAAGCAAAACCCAAAGAAATTAGACACCAAAATGCAAACTTCCTGAGTTCCTAGATCTTCATAGCTCACTGTGACCCATGATGTCACTGCACCCCAATGTTTCCCTGGTAGTTTCTGTCACTATTCGTTCAGGACATTGTTCTACTCTTTCAGGAATATGCTGCAGAAAAAGACTCTCTGAGCCTTTCCTGCTGGTCTGTATTGTAGTGACTCAGTGCTAATAATTAAATGGTTATTGTATCTGTGATTGACAGCCTGATGGACCTGGCCTCTCATACCAGGAGTAGCTACCTCACTCAGCCAGGTTCTTTCCAACCTGGATGCTGGGTTCATTGCTGCAACTCTGTATTTACCAACTGAAAAGAGGGTGTGGCTGTGGGAAGTTTATGTAGAACCCACTGAAGAATTTTGCCAGTAGAGGGGATAGAGGGATATAGAGCCTTGGAGAACATTCCCAGGGCAGGTTTGATAGTTGCTCATTGAAGGGCTCTTATAAGAGAGACCTAACTTCTGTGATTCCCTTCTTGACTCATCTTCTTGGGTTGGGTAGCTTGCCCATCTGTGTGGCAGCAGATCTAAGCCGGCCACCTTTTCAGAGCCCTGATGTCTCCCCCATACTTTTCTGCCATTGTTGTAGGAGGCCACTTGTTAATTTCCCAGCCGCCCAGACTCCTGAAATAACCACACAGAAACTGTATTATTTAAATCACTGCTTGACCCATTAGCTCCAGCTTCTTATTGGCTAACTCTTGCATCTTAATTTAACCCATCTTCATTATTCTGTGCATCACTACGAGGTCATGGCCTACCAGCAAAGTTTCAGTGCATCTGTCTCCAGCGGTGGCTTCATGGCTACACAATGAATCTGCCTCCTTTCTCCCAGAATTCAGTTTAGTTTTCCCCGTCTACCTAAGTTCAGCCCTATCAACAGGCCAAGGCAGTTTCTTTATTTACCAATGGTATTTGTAGCATACAGAGGGGAATCCCACATCATCCCATTGCTCTGCAAAAAGCAAAAGATCAGTATCAAGAATAGGAACTTTCACTTCTGATAACACTTGCCTGACTAGCAGTGTGTGTGTGTGTGTGTGTGTGTGTGTGTGTGTGTGTGTGCGCGCGCTGCACAAATTTGAGTATGTGTGACTTGTGCACATGCAGAGACCGGAGCAAAATGTCCATTGTCTTTCTCTATTGCTCGCTACCTTATTCCCTTGAGACAGGGTCTCTCACTAAACCAGAAGCTAAGCTGGCTGGGTAGTGAGCTCTTAGGGTCTACCTGTGTCCCCTTCCCCTTAATTCTGAGGTTACAGGCACACAAAATCATAACCAACCTTTCACTTCAGTGCTAGGGATTTGAACTCATCTCCTTAAGAGTGCAGGTCATGAGTTCTTACCCACTGAGCCAGCTGTCCAGCCTAAAACTGGAGTGCATGCTGTATAACCAGTGCCAAACTTTGTTTGGAAATTGTAGAATTCTAGCAACCTTTTTGAAAAGCCAGAAGCCCTGAGTGCAGACCCCACTTTCATATTTTGAACCCAAATAACCATGAATGTCTCTCAAAGCCTCTCCTTTATAAGAGGAACCTTTGGTTTGTTACAAGCACGTTCTATAAAATGCAAGCAAGGCACTCAGCTAGGGACAGAACAAATGACCAGTAAATATTATCTTAATTTATGATGGGAATAAACAGAAAATTGTTCAAGATGTTTCTTGACCTCAGGCAGGAGAACAGTGAAGAAAAGACGCAAGAGATGCCAAGGCTCAGGGATCAATGTGATAGAGGTGGTGGCAAAATCCTTGGAGACAATGACAGTGGAATATTAGCAATGAAACTTGGTTTTCTGGACATGACAGGGATGTTTCATACATTAATTTACAGTAGCTGTAACTATGCACAAAAGACTTGCAAAAAAAATGAGGTCAGACAAAATCCAAGTATGAAGGCAGGAGGAGCCAAGAGGTCCCATCCACAGCCAAAGAGCTATAGGCAATTGATGGCCACCTCAAGGAGTCAGTTTTCCTTGGCGATGTGGCCCTGAGTGGCTACCCAAGGCTCCAGTAGATGGCCTACAACCATGTACAGAATAGCAGCACTAAATGGTCTCAGTGGGCTTTCAAAATGAAGTACATGAAGTTGGGAGGGGAAAGTGGGGGATAAAAGAAGAATTCAAGAGGAGACAATGGGGGTGCATTGGAACAAAGCATATTATTGCATGTCTGAGATTCTCAATCAAAATAGGGATGGGGGAGAGATTCAGGAACTCACAATTTCAGAGGACTGCCATCTACTCTGTCACGGCAGATGAGAAAAGAGACAAGGACCCCAGTGAGGAGGAAGTCCCCGCCTCTGCCTGCGGAAGTCAAAGAGGGCTTCAGAGGCCTGGCAAGTGGGAGCTGGTGTGTGTTCACCCGCCTGCAGTCTGGCCCTTTAGAAGCGCGGGTTTCCCCCGGTGCACCTCTTCCCAGGCTCCCTCTAATGAAGACTCTGCCACTGTCTCCCGAGTCACCCATGTTTCAACTCTCTGAAAGTCTTATCTTGAAAAACACTTTTCTTGTCTCCTCTGCCTTGTTTCTGGTCTTCTGGCCCAGGCTTTCATCTCTGCAACACCGAACCACCATGCTGTTTTAGGGCTTTTATATGATCCCCATTCTCCTGTCCTCTGTCTCATATTACATAGACCTGAAAAGTGCTGGGGCAGAATTTGTGGGACAAAGGAGATGTGTGTGATTGCACCATGCCCTAAACAACACTGAAACTGTGTGTGTGTGTGTACTGAATGCATGCGAGCATCCAATGTAGGCACTGTGGGGGTCAGAGCAGGATGTTCAATGTCTCCTCCAACTACTCTGTCTTATTCTCTTGTGACCATGGTCTCTCTTACTGAACTAGAATGTGTAGGCTGGCTCATTAGTGAGTTCTTAGGCTCCACCTATCTCCGCTCTTCAGTTCTGGGACTACAGACATGCACAGCCCATGTGGGTGCTGGGGATTCAAAGTCAGGTTGTCATGCTTGCACAGTAGGTTCTCTTACCCACTGGGCCATCTTCCCTAGGCCGAACTACTCTGTTTTTAGGGACCGGGTATACATGAGCTGGTCAAGGACAAAGCGGGTAATCTATTGAAAATACTGGATCAAATCATTTGCATGCAAACATGATAAATAGATTATAACTCAGTACTCTCTGGGCCAGAGAACAAGGTCATCAATAGATACCATACATTAGGGAAAAAAAATCAAATTTCCCCTCTTCTGACGGAAAGAATGCAGAAGCATAATCATTATTATAATTACTGAAATGATGAGAATAATAGTGTCATTACTGTTGCTGTCTACGGATGCTGCTGTGTTTTGAAAGTGAAGTGCTCCCATAGGCCCCTGTGTTGGAACACTTGCTCCCCAGCTGATGATGCTGATTGGGGAGGCTAGGAATCTTCTGGAAATAGAGGTGGGCCTTGCTAGAGGATATAGATCCCTTTGGGAAGCAGACCTTGAGGTTTTCAGCTCATCCCTGATTCCAGTCTCCCGCCCCCCCCCTCTTCCTGATGCACCCAGCTGTAAACAAGCTCACAGCTGCCATAGCCTCACCCAAATAAGTCCTTCCTTCCCGTTGCTCCTTTCGGATGATAAGGATTAGAGGATAAGAAGAAGCAAGCACACAGGCTGCTCCATGCGCACAACATTCCTGGTCCCTGTGGCCTCATAGCAATGCGGAGGCTGCTTAAACACAAAGAAAAGGCTACTAACTTGCCCAGGGTCTCACAGCAGCCATACAACTGGAACTAAGAGCTGCCCCTGACCATGCTGTCTCCCGCTGTCTGGCCTCTTTCACACAGAATCTGCACAGTTCTGATGTCACCACCTGCCTTCTCCTAGCACTCCCCTTGCAGATCTCATCCTCCAACTGTGATTGGCTTTACATCTCCTAAAAACCCCAGACCAGCCTCAGATCCAGGGGCTCAAGGTCATCCAACATTCCCCAACACCTCATCTTGTTTAGAGGTGTTCTGCCTCTTTGAGATTTACTGCTGTACTTTGAACACGACATGTTCCCCCTTAGGGGGTCCTGTGTTTGAACATTTGGTACTTAGATGGTGGCACTGTTCTGGGGCAGTTGAGGAACGTGGAGAAGATGGAGCCTCACTGAAGGAAGTGGGTCGTCCTTGGATGGAGGCCTTAAGATTTCATAGCATGGCCCCACTTCCTGTCTACTCTCTGCCTCCCTGCCACCATGCCTTCCCACCACGATGGCTGGCATCCTCTCAAACTCTGGTCATGAGGGACCCTTCCTCTCTTAAGCTGTTTCTTGTCAGGTATTTGATCCTTATAACAAGAAAGGAAGCTAAGACGCCTACTCTGCTTTGTACCTCTGCAAGGGTTATGGGTGGAGACGTAGGACGGTCAATGCACAGCCGTTGCGAGTGGAGGTCAAGGTAGCCGCACAGACTCTTGTCTGGGCATCGACTATTTGTGATGCCTCAAGTCTTTTGTTATGAACCACTGCCACCAATGAATCATTAGGGAAGGAACAAGAACTGGACTAGGGCAAGTAATACAGGGTCACGTATATCAGTTTCCAAACTAAATATAGGTTCACAAATGGTAATATGCATTCCACATGAACTCTGCCCAGGTAAGGCGGTATCTCCATGCATCCTTAGTGGCTGCCTGTAGCACTCAAGAAGGAAACACTGTGGGGCAGCAGAATAAGAGAGAACACAAGCATAGATATGTTTCAACACTGTCCATCCTGTGAGGTCCCCTCTGGGGTCAGCTGAGTGGTGCGGCTTCTGGACAGTGTTCTTCAGGCCGCCTTGGATGTGCTTGCTTGCATTTCTGACTTGAAAGCAGGGAGCACATTTTGCTTCCTTTGTACCTCTCAGCGGCTGCACAAAGCCCGTCTCACAGCGGGTACCCAACATGTGTTTTGTTCAACTTAAAGGCAAACAGCAAAAACAAGACATCTGGAGTGGGGTGACTCCAGCGAGCTGACACCTAGGAAATTTTCTAAGGACGCCCAAATGGCCCTTAAAGCTATGTTTGGAAGGGAGAGTCGAGCCGTAAAGTGTGCTGCTTCAGGTGAGGGAAGAGGAAGAATGCAGAAGAGACAGAAGAGACAGATGCCCTGAGTTCTCAAGACAAAATTTCCGGGGG